>JAODAL010010065.1:0-107171 GCA_025379985.1 Phyllomedusa bahiana | reverse complement strand
GGAACAGCCAATTAAGTGGTAAGAGAAGATGCTGTATTACTGAATCTGTCAGCTGGGTGTGACCATTCCAATGTGTTCCTGCACACACTATCAAGTCTGTTTAGACCAGAGGTGTCAAACTGCGGCCCTCCAGCTGTTGGGAAACGACAACTCCCATCATGGCCACTGTTATAGATTATATAAATGCATGATGGGAGTTGTAGTTTCCCAACAGCTGGAGAGCCGCAGTTGGACACCCCTGGTTTAGACCATGTCAGACTGTGCAAGAAACACCCCCAATTGGTCACACCCAGCTGACAGATTCAGTGATACATTTCCAGGAGGAATAACAGAGGAACAGCACAGCTAAGAGTGATAAGAGAAGAGGCTGTATTACTAAATCTGTCAGCTGGGTGTGGCCATTCCAGTGTGTCCCTACAGACACTGACTGTCAGCTCTGATTGGACAATGTCAGACTGTGCAAGACACCCCCCCAATTGGTCACACCCAGCTGACAGATTCAGTGATACATTTTCAGCAGGATTAACAGAGGAACAGCACAACACAGAGTTATAGGAGAAGATGCTGTATTAGTAAATCTGTCAGCTGGGAGTGGCCATTCCAGCGTGTCCCTGCACACAATGACTGTCAGTTCTGCTTGGACAATGTCAGACTGTGCAAGACACACCCTCAATTGGTCCCACCCAGCTGACAGATTCAGGAATACATTTCCAGGAGGAATAACAGAGGAACAGCACAATATAGAGTGGTAAGAGAAGATGCTGTATTACTGAATCTGTCAGCTGGGAGTGGCCATTCCTTTGTGTCCCTGCACACACTGACTCTCAGCTCTGATTGGACAATGTCAGACTGTTTTGTAACCACCATGACTTAGTGCCTCCTCCGAGGACTGTAACCATCAAGCCTGCCCAAAACTGCTCGAACTGAATGGTGTCTTTTAATAAGGGAATCACGTGAGAGCGCCACGTTACATGCAGCTAAAGGAACAGGGCCATCATGTATGGCGGTGGAGTTCCCCTTTAATTATATATGATCATCACAGATAGTTGTGGGCGTGGCTGTGACAACCTGTAAAGTCCCTGAGAGGTGAAGTACGTGAAGGTCCATGTATCCGCCACAGGGGGTCACTGTCCATTGGGGTGGGGTTCCCCTTTACATGCATCCTTATGTCATTGCTCTGTCTGTCATTCGCGGCTGCTCCTGTCCTTGCAGATGACAATGCCGGCTCAGCAGAGACGGGAGAGGAGCAGACACCCTTGAGTGGATGGAGCTGCTGACGCCGCACTTGTGTGTCCCTGACTGGCTTCTACAAGTCGCGAGAGGCAACAGACAGCGGCCACCTCTGCGTCATGACCCAATCTGTCTGAAGAGGACACAGATCCCGCAACATCGCCCAAGAGGGATGGGGACGGAGCGGCGAAAGCAGCCGCATTCAGAAACTCTACAGAAAGTCGAACATCACTTGGTCACAGATTTACTTGCACTGATCAAGTCACACTGGATCTTAGACTCCAGTCACAGCCAAAGCTGCATTAAATTATATAAAATGTTGTGTGTGTTACTTCTTCAATGTATCAAGCTACATCATTAAGTACTACAGTCCCACCCAAAGCTGCCTTTCTAAGTGCTCTGGCTGCAAACATTGCAGATACTATGATTTATCCATCAATGTAAATTAGGTTGTATGTCCTAGTCACCTCCAAAGCAGCATCAAATGTCATTAACTACATAAAATGTCGTGTGACTTTGCTTTATTTAATCTTCAATGTCTTAATACATCATATTTGTCCTCCAGTCCCATCCAAAGTTGCCTTTCCAAGTGCTTTATCACAGATTTACTTGCACTAATCAAGTCTGCAAGCATTGCAAATACTAGGATTTCTCCATCAATGTAAATTAGGTTGTATACTCCAGTCACCTCCAAAGTAGCATCAAATTTCATTAACTACATAAAACGTGTGACTTTGCTTTACTTAATCTTTTAATGTATTAATACATCATACTTGTCCTCCAGTCCCATCCAAAGCTGCATTAAATGACATAAAATGTTGTGTGCTTTACTTCACTTTAATGTATCAAGCTACATCATAAAGTACTCCGGTCCCACCCAAAGCTGCTTTCCAAGTGCTTTATCACACATTTACTTGCACTGATCAAGTCGCACTGGATCTTATACTCCAGTCATAGTCAAAGCTGCAGTAAATGACATAAAATGTTGTGTGCTTTACTTCTTTACTGTATCAAACTGCATCATAAAGTACTCCAGTCCCACCCAAAGCTGTCTAAGTGCTCTGGCTGCAAACATTGCAAATACTATGATCAATGTAAATTAGGTTGTATACTCTAGTCACCTCCAAAGCAGCATCAAATGTCATTAACTACATGAAATGTTGTGTGACTTTGCTTTACTTAATCTTCAATGTCTTAATACATCATACTTGTCCTCCAGTCCCATCCAAAGCTGCATTAAATTACATACAATTTTGTGTGCTTTACTTCACTTTAATGTATCAAGCTACATCATAAAGTACTCCAGTCCCACCCAAAGCTGCCTTTCCAAGTGCTTTATCACAGATTTACTTGCACTAATCAAGTCACACTGGATCTTAGACTCCATTCACATCCAAAGCTGCCTTTCTAAGTGCTCTGGCTGCAAACATTGCAAATACTATGATTTATCCATCAATGTAAATAAGGTTAAATACTCTAGTCACCTCAAAAGCAGCATCAAATGTCATTAACTACATAAAATGTTGTGTGACTTTGCTTTTAATACATCATACTTGTCCTCCAGTCCCATCCAAATCGGCTTTAAATGACATAAAAGGTTGTGTGCTTTACTTCACTTTAATGTATCAAGCTACATCATAAAGTACTCCAGTCCCACCCAAAGCTGCTTTTCCAAGTGCTTTATTACAGATTTACTTGCACTAATCAAGTCACACTGGATCTTATACTCCAGACACATCCAAAGCTGCATTAAATGACATAAAATGTGTGCATTACTTCTTTACTGTATCAAACTACATCATAAAGTACTCCAGTCCCACCCAATGCTGCCTTTCCAAGTGCTCTGGCTGCAAACATTGCAAATACTATGATCAATGTAAATTAGGTTGTATACTCTAGTCACCTCCAAAGCAGCATCAAATGTCATTAACTACATAAAATGTTGTGGCTTTGCTTTACTTAATCTTCAGTGTCTTAATACATCATACTTGTCCTCCAATCCCATCCAAAGCTGCACTAAATTACATAAAATGTTGTGTGCTTTACGTCACTTTAATGTATCAAGCTACATCATAAAGTACTCCGGTTCCACCCAAAGCTGCTTTTCCAAGTGCTTTATCACAGATTTACTTGCACTGATCAAGTCACACTGGATCTTATACTCCAGTCACATCCAAAGCTGCATTAAATGACATAAAATGTTGTGTGTGTTACACTCCAGTCCCACCCAAAGCTGCCTTTCCAAGTGCTACAAACATTGCAAATACTTTGATTCATCCATCAATTTAAATGAGGCTGTATATCCTAGTCACCTCTAAAGCAGCATCAAATGTCATTACATAAAATGTTGTGTGACTTTGCTTTACTTCAAGGGGTTGTCTCAACATTGATTCATCTTACCTCAGTCTTGTTTTCTCACTTTCATTTATGTTTACTGGCTGCAGTGACAAGCTGCTGAGGACACCAGGTCTGTAGCTATAGCGACCAGCGCTGGCAGCCTATCAGGAGAGATTGAACTAGCAACCAGCGCTGGCAGCCTATCAGGAGAGCTTGAACAGGTCTGTAGCTATAGTGACCAGCACTGGCAGCCTATCAGGAGAGATTGAACAGGTCTGTAGCTATAGTGATCAGTGCTGGCAGCCTATCAGGAGAGAAAGAACAGGTCTGTAGCTATAGCGACCAGTGCTGGCAGCCTATCAGGAGAGATGGAACAGGTCTGTAGCTATAGCAACCAGCGCTGGCAGCCTATCAGGAGAGATTGAACAGGTCTGTAGCTATAGCGATCAGTGCTGGCAGCCTATCATGAGAGATAGGACAGGTCTGTAGCTATAGCGACCAGTGCTGGCAGCCTATCATGAGAGATGGAACAGGTCTGTAGCTATAGCAACCTGTGCTGGCAGCCTATCAGGAGTGATCAAACAGGTCTGTAGCTATATCAACCAGCACTGGCAGCCTATCATAAGAGATAGGACAGGTCTGTAGCTATAGCGACCAGTGCTGGCAGCCTATCAGGAGAAATCACACAGGTCTGTAGCTATAGCAACCAGTGCTGGCAGCCTATACACGAGGGGATATCTAGGAATAGGTAGGACACTGATAATGGACATATATTGCAAAATGACTTGTTTTTGCAAGATCTTTAACATAAAAAGCAGCAATCCCTGTAGTGAGACAACTCCTTTAATCTTTAATGTCTTAATACATCATACTTGTCCTCCAGTCCCATCCAAAGCTGCCTTTCAACGTGCAAACCCTATACTCTATTTTGTACTAATTGAGGTCAATTGGGTTGAATACTTTAATGTCACTTGTATTCTCTAGTCCCAGTATAAAGTGTCATTAAAGTATACAACCTAATTGACCTCAATTAGTACAAAATAGAGCATATATGAAAGGCAGCTTTGGATGGTACTGGAGGACAAGTATGATGTACTAAGGCATTAAAGTTTAAGTAAAGCAAAGTCACAACATTTTATGTAGTTAATGACATTTGATGCAGCTTTGGAGGCGACTAGAGTATACAACCTAATTTACATTGATTAGTACACGATAGAAATAGCACAGTGTTTGCAATGCTTGCAGCCTTGGGAAGGCGGATTTGGATGGGACTAGAGTACAGATATGTAGTCAATACATTACAGAAGACTAAAGCAAAGACACTCAACGTTTTTGGTATTTAATGACACGTAATGCAGCTTTGGAAGTGACTAGAGCAAACAACCTCATTTACCTCAATTAGTAAAAAATGGATAAAGCACAGCATTAGCAGCCAGAAAAGCAGCTTTGGATGTGACTGGAGTGCAAGTATGAAGCCACTTGATACATTAAAACATAAGTAAAGAAGTTTCTCAACATGTTATGTAATTAATGGACATTTAATGCAGCTTTGGCTGTGACCAGTTACATACAATGTTGAAAAACTGCTTTACTTATGCTTTAATGTATCAAGTGGCTTCTTACTTGCACTCCAGTCACACCCAAAGCTGCCTTTCCCAGCTTTTCTGGCTGTTAAGACTGTGCTTTATCCATTTTGTGCTAATAGACATAAATAAGGTTGTATACTCTAGTCACATCCAAAGCTGCATCAAATATAATTAACTACATAAAATGTTGAGACCCTTTGCTTTAATTATGCTTTAATGTTTCAAGTAGCTTCATACATGCACTCCAGTCACATCCAAATCTGCTTTTCCACCTTTCTGGCTGCAAACACTATGCTTTATCTATTTTCAGGTAAATTATTATGTTTGCTCCAGTCACATCAAAAGCTGCATTAAATACCAAAAATAATGAATGAATTTACTCATATTGAATGAATCAAATAACACAAAATCTCCACATAAAGATCAGTAGATTATTTCCAATGGAGTGAATTGGGCTGAGCTGCAGTACCACACGCGGCCTGTGGTCAGGGGGGGTGGCGCTCTTTTTGGTCACGTGTCTGGTTGTATAAAATATGATGAAATCAGAAAATGAGGGTGGCAATCGCGTTTCTAGTCTGTGCAAATGTCATCCCCAAGCAACAGCCGTGAATAAGTCATCAGGAGGGACGGTTCAACCGGACCCCCTGTCTGCGCAGAGCTGGGCCTCTCGTCACAGTATCGTGCAGTCATCGCATCAGCTGTTTACACATCGAAAGCATTCACTGTCTGGAAGCGAATGGCGGAAAACCACGCCGGCCGCTCCGTGACTCAGAGGCCGCAGGGTAAGAAACGTTAAACACCCCACGAAATGTGAGCCCATGCTGGAAATTTTTTTTTTTTTTTTTTTTTAACCATGAGAAGTTTAATGAAAATCGACAAACAATGCGACAGAGGAATTCAACTTGTAAATTGAACAGATACAACAAGTTAAAGTAACATACAAACAATGCCATAGACATGAAAATAACAGGAGCTGATTTAAAAGATTCACAATAAGGTGTAATTAAGATTGGGTGAGATGTGGAATTAACAATTAGAAGGTTTATACCGTATTAAGGAAGGGTGTAGACACAAACGGTCCAAGTGATACGTGCAATCAAGAGTTCACTCAACTATGCTGAGCTGAGGTCAGGTATTATGAGGAATCGTAGAAGGACGAGTCTGTCCATATCTCCCATTTTTCCTTAAAGGAGTTGTCTCCCTTCAGAGTTTCAGAGAATGCATGAATGAAATACTCTGCCACTTCCTGGTTTCAACTGAACTCATTTGCATAAGCTCGCTTGCTGTACAGCTCTGTGTGCTGGTGCTGTTGCTTTCAGATGCCTAATTAATCAGATTAGCTTCACAAACTACTAACAAGGACTTCTATCTATCCCCAAAGCAAAAGCCCTAATTACAGTTCTTTTTATTTTACATAAAACAAGCTTTTACTGCTGAGGCAGCCACAGGTACACTGCCATTGTACCTGTGTGATGACATCACTCACGTTATCACATTAACAAACAGCAGGGGAGAATTGTTTACAGGTCAGTTTACTGAGGGAACTGAAATTAGCAGGGAGGTACATAAATTCACTGTATCACCTTAGGGAAAAACAAGGAACAAGCAGTGTTTTTTTATATATTTGGAAAATGTCTTTATTTTGTGTTCCCTACAATTTGAAAGCTATTCTTTGTAGCGAGACAACCCCTTTAATTTTAGGGACTAAAAGAGAAGTTTCGCATTTAAATTGATAGTTGACTCTATTCAGGATTTCTTTGATGGAGAGGACGACCGGGGATTTCCAATGGGCAGCGATAGTCAGTCTGGTTGCTATTAAGATATGTAAAGGACTGTTCTAAAAGGAGGTGGAAATTCTGCAAGATTTATATCTAATAACGCCAAAGCTGGGGTGAGAACAATTTTAAGAGAGAACAACTTATTAACCCCTTAAGGACCCAGCCAGTTTTGGCCTTCCTGACACAGCCCTATTTTTAAATACTGGCCATGTGTCAATATTATGTGAGAATAACTTTTGACACATTTAACCTATTCATGTGATTCAGAATTGTTTTCTCTCCTCGTGACATATTGTTGCTTTAAGTTATAGTAAGAATTTTATCCATACAATCCTGTTTGTTTTGTGAAAAATATCAAAATTTTCAGAAAATTTTGAAAATTTGCGATTTTGAAATGTTGCAAAAATTTCTGCGTGCAAGACAGATAATTATTCACCACAAAAAAGTTTATAACTAGCATCTACCATATTCCACATCAGGGTTGGCAATCATTTTTTTAAAATGACTTTTTTTATTTTACGACATTAAGGCTTTAGAAATTTAGTAGTAATTTCTCACATTTCATGAAAATTTGCAATATACATTTTTTTAGGACCACTCCAGTTCTGACGTGGCTTTGAGGGGCCTGCATGTAGATACCCCCATAAGTGACACCACTGAGAAACTAGAACCCCTAACTATTTGCAACACTATTTTGGAGTTTTGATAACCCTTTAGATAATTTTCACAGAAATTAAAGCAAAGTGGAGGTGAATTTTCAAAATCTTCAACTTTTTTTGCAGATTTTCAATATTTATCCATTATTCACTGGAAATACGGTAAATGTACTATAAATGCCACTTAATATCAAATTCCCCAGGTCTGCCGTTTTTTAGAGATATCCCATAGTGGCCCTAGTGCATTAATTGCTCACCATAAGCCCCAGAATAGGAGGAGCCACCTACTTTACTCTGGGGTCTCATTTTCAATAGATTTTATTTAGGGCGCCATTTCAGGTTTGGGGACACCCTAAAGGTGCTAAAACTTAATAAACACCCCAAAATAGACCGCATATTGGATACTACACACCCCTTAAGGAATATATCCAGGGGTGCATTGAAGTATGATAGACCCCTCACGTGATTCACTAAATTTTTTTTAGCATAAGGCTGTGGAAATAGTAAAAAACATTTTTTTCCAATATATTTGCATTTTAGCTTAAAATGTATTCATATATACAAGATCCAGGAAAAAAAAAAACCAAAAACTTTGTTTAAGCAATTCTTCCAATTTCGCAATACCCTACATTGGGTGTAAACTGCTGTTTGGGCGCATGGCAGGCGTATAAAGAGGGAGCGCTAAGTTGGCTTTTGTAACTCCTTCGCGCCCGCAGATATTGGTGGGGCCATGTCCCCGCATTTGCAAAGCCCCAAAGTAGCAGAACAGGCGAAACCTTCCAGAAGTCGCCCATTATGGATTAAACACCCAACAGGGATCACATATAGTGGTGTACTGATGGCATTTTGGAATGAGCACTGGTGTTCCATAGTTTTTTTAGGCATTGGGCAATGAACATGGAGGGGAAACGCAGTTCAACATTGTTTTTGAGTATTCAATTTTACAGCATTCTGCCGTGCAGTGTAAATGATGTATAACTTACTATGGGGGTCGGTACAATTACAATGAAATAGGTTTTATATAGTTTTTCTGTTTTTATTACTTTTTCACAGTAGAAATACGTCTAAAAAAAATTGCGTTTTTAAGTTTGTCCCTATTCTGACAGCCATAACTTTTTTATTTTGGCTGTGTGCAGGAGCTGTGTCATGGGCTTGTTTTTTTGCGGGAGAGGTTGAAGTTTTTATTGGTACCATTAATTCGGTGCATATGATGCTATGTTCACTTTTTATTAAGGTTTTATGTGAGATTTTGAACAAAATACACAATCTTGGTAGGTTTTTTTTATTTTTATTTTTTATAAGCGTCACTGTACGTTATATAGGACATGGTAGCTTTACTCAGCAGGTCAATCCGATTACACCGATACCCAATTTGGTATATTTTTTTATGTTTTACTGCTTTTATTACAATAAAAACACTTTATTCAACCAGGAAAATACTTTTGCATCGCCATAGTCTCGAGAGCATAACTTTTTAAAATTTTTCTGTGCATGGAGCTTGTGTAGGGGACTTGTTTTTTGCAAGTGATTGACGTTTTTATTAGTTTCATTTTGTGGGTGGACAAGGCTTTTTGATCGGCTTTTAAATCCATTTTTTGGAGGCCAGGGTGAAGAAAATACTGCTCCTAGTAGTGTTTTTTATTTTTATTTTTAACAGGGCTCCACCGTGCAGTAATCCGTGATAAGTTACTTTACTCTTTGGGTCACTACGATTGGCGAATACCCAATTTATATGTTTTTTTTTAAGCTGAAGCACTTAGAAAAAAAAAAGAAAAGTTTTTTAGTGTGTAAAACAATTTTTATATGCATCGCTATCTTCTGAAGAGCTATACCAATTTCTATTTTTCCGTATACAGAGCTGTATCGAGGACTTTTTTTTGCGGGATGAACTGATGTTTTAATTGGT
Source organism: Phyllomedusa bahiana (assembly GCA_025379985.1). Lineage (NCBI taxonomy): Eukaryota > Metazoa > Chordata > Amphibia > Anura > Hylidae > Phyllomedusa > Phyllomedusa bahiana. The sequence continues at coordinate 97,678 of JAODAL010010065.1, read as the reverse complement.
ACAACTTTGGCGTTTCTAGGAGGTTTTTGATCGCTATTTAATTCCATTCTATGTGCTGCGGGATGTACAATAATCTTAATTCTGTTATTGTTTTTTTGTTTTTTTTTTACAGCGTTCACCGTACGGTTAATTAACATGACATATTAATAGAGCAGTGTCTTACTCACCGGCGATCCCAAATATGGGTACTTTATTATTTTTGATATCATTTTTGGGGCTCGATTGCGTTTTTGTAAAGGGAAAAGGGCGGGTGTACGTATTTTTAGTTTTATTTTTTGTGTTTGTGTTTTACTTGTTTTTTTCCCTTGTTTTTTACTTTTTCACGTTATTTTTTTTACTTTTCCCAATAGGGGATTTGAATGAGAGATCTTTTAATCTCTCATTCAATAGGAATCAGTGCATATTTGTTGCTATTGACTGGTTCCGTATGACAACTGTAGTCCGATGCCGGACACGCCCACAGGCACGGCCCGGGCGTCGTGACGTCACAGACAACCCAAAGGCATCACTGTGCCCTCCGGAGCTGTCTGTTCAGAGGCAGGAGCTGCACGGATCGAGCGATCTCCTCCTGCGTCTCTCTTAGTTATTGCGACCCGAGCGTCGCGATAATTAAGGGGTTAACCGCCCCCCCCCCCCGAGCGATCCGGGGCCGCGCTGCGGGATGTCAGCTGTAATATACAGCTGACACCCGCGCCGATCGCCAGCGAACTCTGTCTTAGAGTTCGCGCGATCCACGTGGACGAATCCTTACGTCCAGGTGCCAGAACCCCCAAACGACCTGGACGTATGGATACGGCCAAGGTCGTGAAGGGGTTAAAGTACAAAGTACAATTTCCAATCAACTCTGGGTTTCAAATTATTGATTAGCTTGAGTTTCCCTCTATGGGAGAGAAAACTTGTACTGACTGGGATCACAACCAGAAGGGCCCCAAGAATCAACTCCACTGGTGGCCCCAAGAATCATCTCCACTGGTGGCTCCAAGATCATCTCCACTGGTGGCCCCAGAGAAATCAACACCACTGGTGTGGCCCCAAGAATCACCTCACACTGTGGCCCCAAGAATCACCGTCACACAGGGGCCCCAAGAATCATCTCCATCTGGAGGGCCAAGACTCATCTCCACAGGGGGGGGGGGGGGGGGGGGGGGGGGGGGGGGGGGGGGGGGGTGGTGGCCCAAGAATCAACTCCACTGGTGGGCCCCAAAGATTCAACTCCAGTGGTGGGCAGGCCAAGGAATCATCTCCAGTGGTGGGCCCCAAGAATCATCCTCCAGGTGGCCCCAAGGATCATCTCCAGTGGTGGCCCCAAGAAATCAACCCAGTGGTGACCCCAAGAATCATCTCCGTGGTTGGGGCCCCAAGAATCATCTCCAGTGGGTGGCCCCAAGAATCAACTCAACTGGTGGACCCCATAGAATCAACTCCACTGGTGGAACCCCAAGAATCAACTCCACTGTGGACCCCAAGAATCACCTCCCACAGGTGGCCCCAGAGAATCATCTCCACTGGTGGAACCCCAAGAATCACCTCCACTGGGGGACGCCCAAGAATCACCTCCACAGGAGGCCGAGCAATAATCATCTCCACTTGTTGTCCACAAGAATCAACTCCACTGTGCCACAAGAATCAACTCCACTGGTGGCCCCAAGAAATCATCTCCATGTGGGCCCCAGAATCACTCCACTGTTGCCCCAAGAATCATCTCCACTAGTGGGCCCCAAGAATCAGCTCCACTGGTGGCCACAAGAATCAACTCCACTGGTGGCCCCCCATAATCATCTATACTGGTGGGCCCCCAGAATCATCTCCAGTGGTGGGCCCCAAGAATCATCTCCAGTGGTGGGCCCCAAGAATCATCTCCAGTGGTGGCCCCAAGAATCAACTCCACTGGTGGGCCCCAAGAATCAACTCCACTGGTGGCCCTCAAGAATCACCTCCACTGGTGGACCCCAAAATCACCTCCACTGTGCCCAAGAATAAAACACCACTGGTGGGCCCCAAAAGTCACCTCCACTGGTGGCCCCAAGAATCATCTCCACTGTGGCCCCAAGAATCATCTCTCACTGGTGGCCCCAAGAATCATCACCACTGGTGGCCCAAGAATCATCTCCATTTGGTGTTGGTTTGGTGTGGGCTCGTGGCCCCAAGAATCATCTCCACTGGTGGGCCCCAAGAATCATCTCCACTGGTGGACCCCAAGAATAAACAGAGCCATTAGTGTGGGCCCAAGAATCATCTCCACTGGTGGACCCCAAGAATAAACAGAGCCATTAGTGTGGGCTTATTATGATATCGCCAGGGCTTGACTCTCAGGGGTGCACTCTTTATCCACTAAAACCAAATCAGATTCATTAATTTCGGCAAAACTTACTTATTTGGTGAAAGAATATTTTTAGATAAAGCGCATCACTCATCATAGCTAAGCCCTTAAAAAAGTTTACTTTTCCATCTACTTGGCTGCAGTTATGAGGAGGTCCATATATCACACACGAATATCGAAATATACATTAGACTAAGGAACAGATATAAATCTTATCATTCATTTCATCCTCCCTTTATATCTTTCAAAACAAACACAAGAGACTATAAGACGGAAGTAACTTTTGGATATAAAATGTTTGTATGTTAAGCAAAATCTATGTTTAATTAGTTGCACCTTAGTCAATGCCTTCCACAAAATAAAAATGAAAGGGGTTGTCTCACTACAGGGATTGCTGCTTTTTATGTGAAAGATCTTGCAAAAACAAGTCACTTTGCAATATGTGTCCATTACCAGTGTCCTACCTATTCCTAGATATCTACTCTTGTATGGGCTGCATCAGCTCCTCAGGTCACTATAGCTACAGACCTGTATGATCTCTCCTGATAGGCTGCCAGCACTGGTTGCTATAGCTACAGACCTGTTTGATCTCTCCAGATAGGCTGCCAGCACTGGTTGCTATAGCTAAAGTCCTGTTCCATCTCTCCTGATAGGCTGTCAGCGCTGGTTGCTACAGCTACAGACCTGTTTGATCTCTCCTGATAGGCTGCCAGCACTGGTTGCTATAGCTACAGACCTGTGCTGTCTCTCCTGATAGGCTGCCAGCACTGGTTGCTATAGCTACAGACCTGTTTGATCTCTCCTGATAGGCTGCCAGCACTGGTTGCTATAGCTACAGACCTGTTCCATCTCTCATGATAGGATGCCAGCACTGGTTGCTATAGCTACAGACCTGGCTTCGACTGCAGCCTAGCAGAAGCCAGTAAACACCGCCCTGAAATCAAAATGAAACCAAGAAAACAGGACTGAGGTGAGATGAATCAATGGAGTGAAACAACCCCTTTAAAATAATTATAAAAAAAACAACTTTCTATATTGTCTTAAAAACCATAAAACCATCTGTGATTCGGCTACAATGTGTCCGATATTTAACAATTTGTTGCCATTTGAAAAATGAAAATGTCAATATTTAGATGATTTTGTGCGCAATTGTAAACAGAAAGTTCTGAAGGGCGCAGATACTTGGTTCACATCTGCGTGTAAGGTTTCGTCACAGAGGGACAGACAGAGCTGCTTCACAGCGGACAGCAGCGGCGCCCACGGACCTCACTGACCCCGCCGAATCTGTGGGGGTTTCTCACGAGGTGGCCATTGTTTTGATGCAGAAAATAGTGCAACTTTCTGCTCTAGTTTTTCCAGAACCTCTGACGCTGATGTGAGCCAAGCCCTACATGACTAGCCATAGAGGCCCCTCTGTGACCATCCAGGCAGTTTGGGGGTAGCTATAGGGGGTGCAGAGGCAGCAGTCACTACTGGGCTCTGCCGCCTAAGGGGGCCCAAAAGCCCTCCTGCCACGTAAGGAGATACCAGCATTGTAAGTGGAAAATGGCAGCTGGGGGCCCAGTTCACTCTCTGCTCCAGGGCCCTGGAGCTTCAAGTTACCCCTCTGGGGTCTGCCATCCCCTATTTCCCCGAAAATAAGCCACAGTGTGATTTTTTTTTTCAAGGATGTTCCCAATATAAGCCCTATCCCCAGTTAAAGGGGTTGTCTCACTCCATTGATTCATCTTACCTCTGTTTTTTTGGGTTCATTTTGAATTCAGTTTTTTTTTTTACTGGCTTCTACTAGACTGCAGTAGAAGCCAGGTCTGCAGCTATAGCAACCAGTGCTGGCAGCCTATCATGAGAGATTGAACAGGTCTGTATCTGTAGCAACCAGAGCTGGCAGCCTATCAGGAGAGATTGAACAGGTCTGTAGCTATAGCGACCTGAGGAGCTGATGCAGCCCATACAAGAGGGGATATCTAGGAATAGGCCGGACACTGTTAATGGACACATATTGCAAAGTGACTTGTTTTTGCAAGATCTTTAACATAAAAAGCAGCGATACTTGTAGTGAAACGACCCCTTTAAGACCTGTCCCCACGGCAAAGGTTTTCAGTGGGTTTTTCAGATTTGAGGCCCGTCTGTAAACCGACTGTCAACCATATATCGATTTAAATAGAAAATCCGTGAACACTGGACATTTTTTGACACCACCGACGTGTCGGGCAGACCATGCACATGTGGGTGTGAAGAGGGACGGCTTGACTCTGACCAGGGTTTTGTCTTTGGCGTGTGAGCGCACCCTTAGATTCTTGCACCGTGCAATAGTGGACAGTGTCCCCCACTTTGTCGTCTACAAGCAGCCCGCCCAGCGCCCACGGCCACCCTCAGCCTGGCAGGGCCATCGGGGACGCTCCCTGGGGAGTTAGTGGTGTTGCTGTAGGGACATAGGGACTGAAATGACGCACCAGGGATCACCATGATCTGCAGGGGTACTGTAGCCGGAAATGGATAGTATTCATAGAGATGGTTACTGACCCGAGTGGGTCCTTTTAGCCCCTATTGTCACTCCAGTGATATGACCTTAATAGGGCCTAACAGGGTATGACTCACGGAGGGCAGAATATGGGCCCTGTAGGGGAGGGTGTGACCCCTGTAGGGGCGAGTGTGACCCCTGTAGAGCTAGTTATGAGCCCTCTAGGAGAGGGTGTGACCCCTGTAAGGGAGAGTGTGACCCCGTCGGGAGGTAATACCTCTGTGGGGAGGTGGACCCCTGTAGGCAGGTTATGAAACCCTGGTAGGGGGGGTGTGACCCCTGTAGGAAGAATGAGCCCTGTAGGGGAGGTAATGACCCCCGTAGGGAAGGTGAGACCCCTGTAGGGCAGGTTATGAGCTCTGTAGGGGAGGGTGTGACCCCTGTAGGGCAGGTTATGAGCCCTGTAGGGGGGAGTGTGACCCCTGTAGGGAAGAATGTGACCCTGTAGGGCAGGTAATGAGCTCTGTAGGAGGGAGTGTGACCCCTGTAGGGCAGGTTATGAGCCCTGTAGGGGGGAGTGAGACCCCTGTAGGGCAGGTTATGAGCCCTGTAGGGGGATTTGTGCCCCCTTAGGGGAATGACCCCCCTGAAGGGGGAATTGCCCCTGGGGGGAAGGGAATGGGGGGACCCCTGTAGGCGGAAAAGACTCTGTGGGGGGGGTTTGCCCCCTTAGGGGCAGGTTATGAGCTCTGAAAGGGGGAAAAGGGGTGTGACCCCTGAGGGTTTTTTTAAAGGGACCCCTTTAGGGGGGGGGTTTTGACCCCTGTGGGGGGGGTTTTGACCCTGAAGGGGGAGTGTGACCCCTGAGGGGGGTTTGCCCCCTTTAGGGGGGGTTGGACCCCTGTGGGGGATTTTAGACCCTGAAAGGGAAGAATGGTGACCCCTGTAGGCAGGTTTATGAGCCCTTTAGGGGGGGGGTGTGACCCTGAAAGGGAAACAAGTGTGCCCCCTTTGTGGGGAGGGGGTTTAAACCCCTGTGGGGGCCCGGTGTGACCCCTGTAGACAAGTTATGAGCCCTCAGGAAGGTTGGGGGGGACCCCTTTAAGGATTTAGGTTGGAAAACCCCTTTGGGGTTAAAGGGGAAAAAGGGAAAACCCCCTTGGGGCAGGAAATGACCCCCCTGTAAGGGTTTTAACTCCTGAAGGGCATAGTGGGGCCCCCATAGGGGAGGATTGACCCTTTTGGGAAAGGGGGTTTGTTCCCCCAGTATAGGGGTTAGGGAGCCCTCTAGGGGAGAGAGTGACTCCTGTAGTGGAGGGTTTGACCCCTGTAAGTAAGGGTGTGATGGTAGGGGAGGGTCTGACTCCTGTAGGGGAGGATGTGAGCCCTCTAGGGGGAGAGTAAACCCCCTGTGGGGCGAGGGGTGTAAACCCCCGATTTCAGGGGCTTTATTCGCTCAGTAAACCCATTTTTATAGCATCTTGGGGGCGGAAAAAACCCCCCTTTTGGGTCTCCAGGAGGCGACAATCCTGTCACATCGTCATTTTTTCCCCAAGAAACTGGTCTATGGGGAGGAAGAAAATAAAATAACAAACATCCCTTCATCAGTCGTCGGCTGCAGCGGTAGAGCAGGTTTGTGGTCCCTGCACCCAGGTAAAGACCAGCAGCTTTTTAGCCCAAAAGGAGGCGGAGCCAGACACAGGCATTCTCTGCCCCCTTGTCATGCTCCACCCCCTGTGGATCTGCACTGGACATAATATTTAATTGTATCCTTTTTCCCTAAGGGTCCCCTTTTAGCACCCCCCTGTGGTAATGAGGTTGAAGCTACAAATTTACTGCCTGCAGCTTGGGTAGAGGAGGGGCAGCATATGCCTCTGGGTGCTGGTATCCATCCGGACACTCTGCATTGGAACCTTGATACAGGTCTAGGGCAAACTTGGAGTCCTTGCCCTGGGAGAAATGAAGCTTAGCTAAGACTTTACAGCTCTCATACTCTTGTATCCCTATGATAACACTTCCTGCTCAGTGATCATAGGGACCTGGAAGAATTAGCAGTAATATTATAAGATGCATTAATTTAGGATTCTCCGAAATTGGCAGCCACGGCCTAAGAAATTTAGCTTAACTCATTAGTGAAGCCGAAATTGGCACATATATGTAGCACATTTGGCACCCTCTATGCCAATTTTTCTGGTGTCATTTAGTAAGAAAATCTCCTGCACTAAGAAAAGCACCAGACATGAATAGGCGGAGCATGACACAAACCATACAAATCCCAGTGTCAAGCCCCGCCCCTCCCAATTATTGCCTTTTTCAAGGGATTGTTCAGAGCCATGCACCTCAACATGGGTGGGGCTAGTGTGACATCTGAGGGAGCTTATAGACGTCTCAAGAATGTAAAAGTTGGGGGGGAAGCCTAAATTGAGTTTCACATATACATACCTCCCAAGTGTCCGTATTTTGGAGGAACAGTCCCTATTTTTAACCCTTGTCCCTCTGTCCCTCCTAGCTCTATAAATGTCCCTCTTTTTGATTTTGGAAATAGATTTTCATCAATAAACTGATAATCTTGCTTTAAAAAGTATCTGATTGCTTCCTCGCTGTATATTACATAATATGTATCCAATATTTCATCATTGGATACAATGCAATCCTGAAAATGTGTCCCATTTTGGCGGTCTTAAAAGTTGGCAAGTATGTGTTTGGGCGTGGTTAGAGGCGTGTCTTGGTGTGATGTCATTTGTTTGGGGCGTGGTTAGAGGCGTGGCCTCCTGGGTCCCTCTTTGCAATCTCTAAAAATTGGGAGGTATGCATATATAGTGGAAGCCATAGGTAGACACTGCTGGCGAGCACAGACATGCACAGCTTTGACAAGAAGTGTTGCCATAGGGATAAAGGAATAAAGGGAGCCTCTGTAATCGGACCTGGATATTCAAGCATTGTTATTTTGGCAAATAAACATAATAATAATTTAAGGATATTATATTCACGCAGACGTGCAGCGTGTATCGCCGCCATCATCCCCTCGTATACAGCAGTCGTCCCCCTACCGCGACCCTGAGTCTGACTAATGCCGCCCTCCGTCTGTTTCCATTTCATCCCGTTTTTGCGGTTTATTTTTGGCCTCCGTCCATCTGGAGGATTTTTGGAAGTTTTTACAATTTGCAATTCATAATGCAACAGCAGATTTTAGAAAGCGCAGAAAGTGAGTCATCTCGCGGCGTCACGCCCCGGCGGCTGCGCCAGAGGATTAAGCCGGTGGAGAGTCTCGGCTTTGTGTTACCTCGCCGGCTGCCAGGAGGCTGGAGCAAAAAACCAAGCCATCCAAAGTTTACAGAAAAACCTGATAAAACTTTTAACTATTAACTGACAAGTGTTTTTACTCAGGAGGCAAAATGTTACCAAATGTACAAGCAACTCGCACAGGTTTAATCATCCTATACAGTGGGAAACCATCAGCAGGTAGGGTGATTAAAAGATCATACTATTCATTATAGGGCTTCTCCCACCATAGACTATGATGGTATAGCACTAGGACATGCCAGCAAAGTTCACTGAGTGGGGGTGCCACCTCCTGTACCTGCATCTATCTCCGGAAAGGCGCCATAAGAGGGTTAGCTCAGAATGAAGATCTGGACAAACTTGCGCACAACTCTCCATTCTGTTCTATGGGAATTCTGAGCAGAATGGAGAATACAGTGCTCCTCTGTACTGGGAACTCCCTAACAGATGGAGAAACAGCCTCCCCATAGTAAGAAGGAGAACACAGCGCACCCCTGTACTGGAACTCCCATAAACAGAATGGAGAACAACAGCGGCTCCTCTGTACTGGGGAACTTCCAAGAACAGAATGGATGAACACAGCGCTCCCCTGTACTGGGAACTCCCATAGAACAGAATGGAGAACACAGCGCTCCCCTGTACTGGGAACCCCTATAGACAAATGGAGAACACAGCCTCCACTGTACTGGGAACTCCCATAGAACAGAATAGAACACAGCGCTCCCTGTACTGGGAACTCCCATAGAACAAATGGAGAACACAGCGCTCCCCTTACTGGGAACTTCCCATAGAACAGAATGGAGAACACAGCGCTCCCTGTACTTGGGAACTCCCATAGAACAGAATGGAGAACACAGCGCCTCCCTGTACGGGCTCCCATAGAACAGAATTGATAACACAACGCCCCTCTGTACTGGGACCCCATAAACAGAAATGGAGAACACAGCGCTCCCTGTATTGGGAAACCCATAGAAACAGAATGGAGAACACAGCTGCTCCCTGTACGGGAAGCTCCATAGAAACGAATGGAGAACACAGTCACTCCCTCTGTACTGGAACCCCATAGAACAGAATGGAGAACACAGCGCTCCCCTGTACTGGGAACTCCCATAGAACAGAATGGAGAACACAGCGCTCCCCTGTACTGGACCTCCCATTGAACAAATGGAGAACACACGCTCCCTGTACTGGTGAACTCCAATAGAACAAATGGAGAACACACGCATCCCCTGTACTGGGAATTCCGTAGAACAGAATGGAGAACAAAACGTCCCCTGTACTGGGAACTCCATAGAACAGAATGGAGAAACAGCGCTGCCCTTACTGGGAAACTCCCATAGAACAGAATGGAAAACAGGCTCCCCTGTATTGGAACTTCCATAGAACAAAAATGGGAACACACCCCCTTTTCCTGTACTGGGAACTCCATAAAAAACAGAATGGAGAAAACACCCCTCCCCTGTACTGGGAACTCCCATAGAACAGAATGGAGAACAAGCCCTCCCCTGTACTGGGAACTCCCATAGAACAGAATGGAGAACACAGCGCTCCCCTGTATGGGAAATTTCCCTTAGAACAAATGGAGAACACAGCACTCCCCTGTACTGGAAACTCCCATAGAACAGAATGGAGAACACCGCGCTCCCCTGTATTGGAACTCCCATAGAACAGAATGGAGAACACAGCGCTCCCCTGTATTGGAAACTCCTGTAGAACAGAATGGAGAACACAGCGCTCCCCTGTACTGGGAACTCCCATAGAACAGAATGGAGAACACAGCGCTCCCCTGTATTGGAAACTCCCAAAGAACAGAATGGAGAGTGGTATGCATGCACAACCATCTCTCCATTCTGAGCGGACACTTTTGGGGGTCCAGTCCCAAGATACAGTAGGTGGGATCAGACTTTGTTGGCTTATTGATAGGATATAACATCAAAGTCTATGGTGGGAGCTCCCTTTAATTTAGAAATTCCAATAGTCCAGAATCTGATTCAGTCATGAAAGTGACCAAAGAGTGGATGGTGCCGGGTGGGAGCTAAAGACAATTCAGTAGTTATGGGGGACACAAGGCTGATGACACATTGCAACAAGAGGCGTCTGTAAGAGCAGGATTGGGGTGAACATGAGAAGGTAACTATTCACTGACAGCAAGAGAAGATCTTAGCTCGGACATTGATACGTTATTCCATAAGTGTCTGATCATTGCAGGTCCCATATCGTGGACCCACATAAGTGGTGGACTGGGGTGCCTGGGGCCCACAGTGGAGTTGATTCCTAGGGCCCACGAACGGAAATTAGTCTTGGGGCCACCAGTAGACTTGACTCTTAGATCCCACCAGGGGAGATGATTCCTGGGGCCCACCAGCGGAGTTGATTTTTTGGGGCCACCAGTCGAGTTGATTCTTGGGGCCCACCAGCGGAGATGAGTCTTGGGGCCCACCAGCGATGATGACTCTTGGGCCCCACCAGCGGAGATGAGTCTTGGGGCCCACCAGCGATGATGACTCTTGGGCCCTACCAGCGGAGATGAGTCTTGGGTCCCCCCCAGTGGAAATGAGTCTTGGGCCCTACCAGTGGAGATGAGTCTTGGGCCCCACCAGTGGAGATGAGTCTTGGGCCCCACCAGCGGAGATGAGTTTTGGGGCCCACCAGCGATGATGACTCTTGGGGCCCACCAGCCGAGATGAGTCTTGGGGCCCACCAGCGGAGATGAGTCTTGGGGCCCACCAGCGAAGATGACTCTTGGGCCCTGCCAGCAGAGATGAGTCTTGGGGCCTCCCCAGCAAAAGATGATCTGGGGCCCACCAAGGGGAGATAGACTTTCTCACCAGCAAGGAAGTCTTTGGGCCCCCACCGCAGAGAGAATTTTGGGTTCCCACCAGCAGAGAGAAGCCCCGGGTCCCCCCAAGAGAAAGTCTTGGCCCCACCACAAAAAGTCTTGGGTCCCCCAGCAGAGAAAGTCTTGGGCCCCACCAGAGAAGAAGTCTTGGGGGTCCCACCAGCAAGAGAACCCCTTGGTCCCCCAGAAGAGAAGTCTTGGGTCCCACCAGCAGAGAGTAGTCTTGGGTCCCACCAGCAGAGAGTAGTCTTGGGTCCCACCAGCTGAGAGTAGTCTTGGGTCCCACCAGCAGAGAGAAGTCTTGGGTCCCACCAGCGGAGAGGTCCTGGGTCCCACCGCGAAAAGACCCCTTGGGGCCCACGACCGGAAAAGTTTTGGGGCCCACCAGTGGTTTTTGATTCCGGGCCCACAACCGACAGGAGTCTTGGGTCCCCCCAGGGGAGAGAAGCTTGGTTTTTCCCACCAAAAGAGAAAACGGGCCCCCATCACGAGAGAAAAGTCTTGGGCCCACAGGGGAGAGAATCTTGGGCCCCACAATGGACTTGACCCTGGGCCACCAGGGAAGGAGTCTTGGGTCCCACCAGCGGAGAGGAGTCTTGGGGTCCCCCAGGAGGGGATTTCTTGGCCCCCCACCAGCGAAGGAGTCTGGGGACCACCAGGGGAGCGTTTCAAGGTGGGCCCGCACAGATTTTTGAGGGCTTACTGATAGAAATGCATTGGGAACCCCCTTTTTCAGGGCCTCCCTTTGACTTTTCACGCTCCCAGGACGGAAAAACTTTGGAAACCCTTGAAATCCTGGGGCCGGTATCAGGGAGAGTTCACCCGCTCCCGGGCCCTCATCTATATTCAGGACGTCCCGGCTCCGTCCCAGGAATGTTCTCATTTCCTCCGTCCTCACCTGCGAGACGTCTCCGCTCCTTCATCTTTCATCCTCAAGGTTCCTCTTTCTCTCCGTCTCCCTTCCACCTTCTGTATTTTTGATACAATCTATCATGTTCTCACCTTCTGGCGACTTTGTCGAAGATTTCCAGCGACAAAGTTTCCCCGTCTCTGCCCGCTCACTTGTTGAGGTTTATACCTATTAACGACCCCAATGTAAAATTTTTTATCCGCCCGGGGGGAATTTTTTTCCGGCAAAATTTTTTAAAAGGGAAAACCTCTCTTGTTTTAAAAGCGAGGCCCGGGGGCCCCGGGCCAGGGTGAGACCCCTGGTCTCCCGGCCCGAGGGGTTGCCCGGTAATGGGGGGCCGGGGGCCGGCACAGGCTAAAAAATTTTAACATCAGCCCTCCCCTTTAAAAGTACGGGGGCGGGGGGTGGGGCGGCTCCGTCCCGCGCGCCCCAAGCCCCCCCGTTTTTTTCCCAGGAATTCCTGTCGGCCCTTTAAAAGGAGGGTTGGGGGTTTCGGCCCTCACGCCCCATTTCCTCCCGGCCGACACCGGGGCGCTTTGGTGTTTTTAAGTGGCATCCCCATCACTTTCAAAGAAAACGGGGCAGTTTTCATCCTCCTAGTTTTGGAGCGCGCTGACCTCGGGAAACCGGGCCACCCAGTTTAAAACCGCCCCTTCTGTAAATTTTTGTTTTTTTTTTTTTTCCTTTCTCTTTACAGTCAATGACAACTGCCGACTCATAGATCAACTATGGTATAGAGGAAAAAGGGAAGTCTATGGCCCGATACACACAAAACCAAGAAAGAAAAAGTAGAAATAAAAATTTTTTTAAAATTTGACAAACCCTCTACACCCAATATAGATTACATTACTTACCCTTTGCAAAATTTAAAACACCCTTAAATTAACCTTTCCAGAGCTGTCTCACTTTTCTTTTTGGTGCAGTCACTGAAACTTTACTTACTTATCCGTACTGAACCGATCATCCTGTTTTATCCTCCAAGCTGCACCACTATTGCTGGTCCCGGCCCACTGAAACTTTACTTTAACTTATCCTTTTACTGACCCCGATTTTACATCCTTTTTATCCCCAGAGCTGCACTCACTTTTCTGCTGGTGCGCCACTAAACATACATTACTTACCCCTGTACGTTTCCTGATTACACCTGTTTTAATACTCCAGACCCGCACTCCCTTTTTCTGCTGGGTAGCCCAATTTACATACATTATTTATTTTTTACTGATCCTGATTACATCCTGAAATTATCCCCAGAGTTTGCACTCACTTTTCGCGGTGCAGCCCCCACTGTGTAAAATACTTTAAACTTACCCTTTACTGATCCTGGGGTTACATCCGATTATCCTCCAGAGCGCACTCCAATTCTGCGGGTGAAAGTCACTGTGTACATACAATACTTATCCTGTACTGACCCTGAGTTACATGTCACTGAGCTGCATCCCTCCTATCACTATTAGGAGTGACTGACTGCCCTATGCGAGGGTTTCCCTAACAGCCCCGGTTTTTTCCCACTGCTGGAGAGGATCCCGCCCCCATTTCCACCCGCGGGTCCGGGTTTTCCCCGATCACGAAAACCGCTGGCAGGACAGAAAGGGGCACCATGAACCAAATCTTCCCCAGAAACTGGAATGGCCCCGGGAAGAACCGGAGAAAATAAAGGGGGGCCCTCCTGTGCCCTGGACGAGGGATCCCCCTCTAGGGGCGACCTACAAACCCTTTTGAAAAAGACACCCATCCAGCTCTGACCAAGAGGGGCACTACCCAAAAGTGGCCTCCGACAGACTCTCTACAGGGCGGAGGGGAAGCACTTTTACACCTTCTTGGGGGTGAGCCCCAAAGGCCCTTAATCAAACCTCATATTTTTTTTTTTTTCCCCAAATTTAAAAAATTTTTCCCTTTCCCCCCCCCCCCCTTTTAAAAAACCCATTTTTTGGTTTTTGGGAAATTTTTAAAAAAAAGGGTGGGGGGGGAAATTTTTCCCCCGATTTTTTTGGGGCCCCCCCAAATTTCCAATTTTGGGAAAAAATTTTTCCCAATTTTTTTTTGGGCACAAAAGTTATGTCTGGTTGTGGGCCCCAAAACCCCAACCCCCAAAGGGTGACCACAAAAATGAACTCCACCCAAACCACCCATTGTTTCCCCGGGGGGCCCCCAAGGGGCGGGCAATTTCTTGGGGGCCCACATTTGGGAAAAAGGAATTTTTCCCTTTGGGGCCCCCCCCCATTTGGGGAAAAGGGGGGTTTTTTTTTTTTTTTTTTTCCCCCTTTTTTTGGGGCCCCCCCCAAACCCCCCAAATGGGGGGGTGTTTCCCTTGGGGGGGGGCCCCCCCCAAAAAAAGGGGAAAAAAGTTTTAAAAAATTCCCAGGGGGCCCACCAGTGAAGGAGATTCATGGGGCCCCCAAGTGGAGGTGATTCATGGGGCCCACCAGTGGAGGAGATTCATGGGGCCCACCAGTGGAGGAGATTCATGGGGCCCCCCAGTGGAGGAGATTCATGGGGCCCACCAGGGGAGGAGATACATGGGGCCCCCCCATGGGGAGATTCAGGGGCCCCCAGGGGGTTAAATTCAGGGGGCCACCAGTGGAGTTGTTTTCTTGGGGCTACCTTTAAGAGTTTTGCTTTTTGGGGTGCCACCATTGGAGGTATTCCTTGGGGCTACCAGAAAGGGGTTTACTTCGGGGGGCCAAAACCCAGGGGGGAAAGTTTCTTGCAGCCCCAGCTGCTAATGAAAAACGCAACATCCAACATTTCTGTCTGGGGTGAGCGAAATTTTTTTTCCCCACCCAATAAAGTCCATTGGGGTGACAAGAAAGGGAAAACCCATGGAAAAATTTCCCCCAAACCCCCCAAACTAAACCTCCAGGAGGGGTCATCGTTGACTCATGAAAGTAGAGGTGGTCAGTTATAGGGATTGGGTGGTTGAGGCCTGGGCCAAATATCCATTTTTGGATATTTTCATCCTAAAATCTTAAATTTTGGGGGTTTTTTAAACACCACATTTGACAAAAATTTTTTGGGGCCCAAACTTGGGCCCCTACAAACTTAAATTTGGGATTAAATGAAAAACCACCCCAAACCATGGAGGGGCCCGCCGTTTTTTTAAGAGAAAAAGTTCCTGTTTTTGCAATGAAAAAACCCTTTTTTTGTTTTTTTTCTAAATCAGTTTGTGCTTTCACGCCGATGATTGACAATGTGTTTATTCTTCCAGTCGCCGGAGAATATGAAGGACAGCGCTGTGAATATATTGCAGAACTTACAGTTTGGACGGGGTGACGATACATTAATGGAGTCTGTGTGACTATAGAGTCAGCTTCACAATGAGGACACAATGCGATTCTCGCCCTTCTTTTTGACCAATGGATATTTTTTTTCCCTTTACCAATTTTTTGTACCCGGGGGGGCGACGACGACAAATCCGTCTTTGAAAATGTTTTGTTTTTTTTTTCCTTTATGCAGAACATTAAAATACAAACAATGCAGTCAGGGCCATCGCTGACGAACACGACACCTCCGAGCACCGGCAGCGAGAACACGAGAGACAGGGACGGGCAGCACAGCGTCAGGCAGCTGCCAAACAAGGAAAGGCAAACTTCAGCTCAAAGTCCCAAACCCACCGGCTCGGACCCGGGAACCACCTCACTGAAGACTGTATCCGAGAGAGAGAGAGAGAGAGAGAGAGGGAGAGAGACACAGAGAGAGACAGAGGGAAAGAGAGACACAGAAAGACACAAGAAGGAGAGAGACAGAGAGAGAAGACACAGAGGGGCAAGAGACAGAGAGAAAAACACAGAGAGAGAGAAAAAAGAGAGAGAGAGACAGAGAAAGACATAAAAAGGGGCAGGACACGTCAGGAAAGCTGCCAAAAAAGGAAAGGAAAAACTTCAGCTAAAAACCCAAAACCCCACCTCCCCCCCGGACCCCGGTAACCACCTAAAGGGAAAAACTGAAACCGGGAAGAGAGAGAAAAAAGAGAGAGAGGGGAGAGAAAACAGAGGAAAGACAGAAGAAAAGGACAGAGAGAGAGACAGAGAGGGAGAGAAGAGACAAGAGAGACAGAGAAAGGGGCAACAGGGCCCGGGCAGCGGGTAAAACAAAAAAGGGGCAAACTTCAGCTAAAAGCCCCAAAACCCAAACCCGGGCCCGGACCCTAGAGCCACATCAATGAAGACTGTATCCAGGACTTATGGCATCTTACACTGACAAACACTTGGGATGAGAAAGAGAGAAAGGGAAGGAAGAGAGAGAGAGAGAAGAAGGAAGAGAGAGAGAGGAAGGAAGAGAGAGGAGAGAGAGAGGGGGGAAGGAAGAGAGAGAGAGAGAGAGAGAGAGAGGGAGGGAAAGAAGAGAGAGAGAGAGGAAGGAAAGAAGAGAGAGAGAGAGGAAGGAAGAGAGAGAGAGAGAGAGGAAGGAAAGAAGAGAGAGAGAGAGGAGGGAAAGAAGAGAGAGAGAGAGAGGGGGGAAAGAAGAGAGAGGAAGGGGAGAGAGAGGGAAGGAAGAGAGGAGAGAGAGGGGAAGGAAGAGGAGAGGAGAGAGGGGAAGGAAGAGAGGAGAGAGAGATGGGAGGGGAAGGGAGAGAGGGGGGAGAGAGAGCGAGAGAGAGGGGAAAGAAGAGAGAGAGCGAGAGAGAGGGAAGGAAGAGAGCGAGAGAGGGGAAGGAAGAGAGAGAGAGAGAGAGCGAGAGAGAGGGGAAGGAAGAGAGCGAGAGAGAGGGGAAGGAAGAGAGAGAGAGAGGGGAAGGAAGAGGGCGAAGAGAGGGGAGAGAGAGGAAGAGGGGAAAGGAAGAGAGCGAGAGAGAAGGGGAAAGGAAAAAGGGGTGAGAGAGAGGGGAAGGAAGAGAGAGAGAGAGAGGGGAAGGAAGAGAGAGAGAGAGGGGAAGGAAGAGAGAGAGAGAGGGGAAGGAAGAGAGAGAGAGAGGGGAAGGAAGAGAGAGAGAGAGAGAGGGGAAGGAAGAGAGAGAGAGAGAGAGAGAGAGAGGGGAAGGAAGAGAGGAGAAGGGGGGTGAAGAGAGGAGAAGGGGGGTGAAGAGAAGAGAGGGAAGGTGGGGAAGAGAAGAGGGGAGAGGGGGGAAGGGAAAAGAGGGGAGAGGGGGGAAGGAAGAGAGAGAGGGGGGAAGGAAGAGAGAGAGAGAGAGGGGAAGGAAGAGAGAGAGGGGGAAGGAAGAGAGAGAGGGGGAAGGAAGAGAGAGAGGGGGAAGGAAGAGAGAGAGGGGGACGGAAGAGAGAGAGGGGGAAGGAAGAGAGAGGAAGAGAGGGAGTGATTAAGAGAGAAGGATTAAGAGAGAGGGAAAGAGAATGAGAAAATAAAGCAAAAGAAGACGATAGGAAATGAGAGAGGAAGAGAGAGGGAGAGGGGAGAAAGAGAGACAGAGTAGGAATAAGAGAGGAAGAGAGGATGATGGGGAAGAAAGTGCAACTAACAAGGTCTTAAAAGTGAGGTGGATAAATGGGCAACTTGTTTTTTCTTTGCTTTTCCTCTTCTCCCTTCCTTTGTGGTGACAACAGACAAGGAGAAGGAGGAAGAGGAGAAAGAAGAAAGAGGCAAAAGTAGAAAGAGGGGATCATAGTGGAAGAACCAACAAGGTCTCAGAAGAGAAGAGGATAAATGGCCAACTTGTCACCAAAAGGGAAGGAAGAAGAGGACGGAGAAAAAGTAAGGAAGACAACAGGACAGGAGCGGGGAAGAGAGAGGGTGGGAGGGGAGAAAAAGAGAGAGAGAAAAAGAAAGAAAGAGAGAGAGAGAGAAAGAAAGAAAGATCACGAAAGAGAGTGAAAGGGGAAGAGAGAGAAGGGGTCTAGAGAGAGAGAGACAAAAAAAGAAAGAAAGAGAAAGAAGGAAGGAAAGAGAAAGAGAGAAGGAAGGAAAGAGAGAAAGAGAAAGTAAGAGAAAGAGAAGGAAGGAAGGAAATTGAAAGAGAAGGAAGGAAGGACGGAGAGAAAGAGAAGAAAGGAAGGAAGGAAAGAGAGAGAAAGAAAGAAAGAAAAACAGAGAAAGAAAGAGAAAAAAGGAAGAGAGGATGATGGTGAAGAGAGCAAGGGGGACTAGAGAAAGAGAAAAAACGAAAAAGGAAGAAAGAAAGAAAAAGAGAAAAAAAAGAAAGAAATAGAAAAAAAAAGAGAAAGAAAGAAAAAAAAGAGAAAGACAGAGAGAGTGAAGGAAAAAAGGAACCGAGGATGATGGAGAAGAGAGCAAGGGGGACTAGAGAAAGAAAGAACGAAAGGGAGAAAGAAAAAGAAAGAAGGAAAGAATGAAAGAAAGAGAGAAAAAAATTAAATAGTGGATGATGGAGAAGAAAGCAAGGGGATACTAGAGAAAGAGAGAGAGAGAAAGAGAGAAAGGGAGAAAGAGAAAGAAAAAGAGAGAAGGAAAGAATGAAAGAAAGAAGGAAAGAATTAAAGAAAGAGAAAAAAGGAAGAGGATGATGGGGAAGAGAGCAAGGGGGACTAGAGAAATAAAGAACGAAAGAGAACGAAATAGAGGAAAATAATGAAAGAGAGAAAAAGAGAAAGAAAGAGAATCAAAGAAAGAAAGAAAAAGAGAAATAGAGAAAAAGAAAGAAAGAAAAAGAGAGAAAAGGAAGAAAGGATGATGGAGAAGAGAGCAAGGGGGACTAGAGAAAGAGAGGAAGAAGGGGGAAAAGAAAGAGAAAGAAAAGGAGAGAAAAAAAGAAGAGGATGATGGGGAAGAGAGCAAGGGGGACTTGAGAAAGAAAGAGAGAGAGAAAGAGAAGGAGAGAAAGAGAAAGAAAGAAGGAAGGAGAAAGAAAGAGAAAAAAGGAGGAGAGGATGATGGGGAAGAGAGAGAGGAGGACTAGAGAGAGAGAGATAGAAGAGAAAGAGGAGAAGGAGAGGATGATGGGGGAAGAACGTGCAGCCAACAAGGTCTCAAAAGAGAGGAGGATAAATGGCCAATTTGTCACCGAAAGGAAAGAAGAGGATTAAGATTAAAAAAAAAAAAAAAAGGCAACAGGCAGGTAGAAGGAAAAAGAGGAGAAAGAAGAAGACGAGAAAGAGGTAGAGGAAGGAGGAGGTCATAGTGGAAGAAAGTGCAGCTAACAAGGTCTCATAAGAGAGATGATAGACAACTTGTTACTGTAGGAGAAAGAAGGGGAAGAGGAGGAAGAGGAGTAGGGGAGGAGGAGATGCAAGGAGGAGGAAGAGAAAGAGGAATAGGAGAAGGGAGAGGATGAGGAGTAAGAGGGAGAAGAAGGAGAAGAAGGAGTAAGAAGATGAGGAAGAGGAGGTGGAATAAAAAACAGTCACTAAAAAGGGAGAGAGAAGGGAGAGAAGAAAAAGAAGAGGAACTAGAGGAGGAGATGATTTGGTGAAGTGTGGCCGACATGGTTACTTCGTCCAGATCCTGACATTGCTTCTCCGGCCGTTTGTCCGGTCTTGACCGCGACCTCCTTTCACTATGGCTCTCAATAAAAGCGGAGACATCCTCAGGACAATAAGTAGCTCTGTGAATACAAAGCCCTCTGCTGGTGGAGGCGTCTGCCCGGCAGGGAGCGCTCCTCTCCAGACTACAACCCATTCTATAAATTATAGAGATTTGCCAACAAAATCCTACAGCGACCATCTGGGGTTAAATCTCAAGCTGGGTTTCACCTCCGAGGACCGAGGTCATTCCATTCTATAACGTATGAAGAAAAGAATAAAAGTCCAGAGACGAAAGCTTCACCAGATTTGGGCGAAGCGGTGGTGATCTCGGAGTGACACTGGCCATGGGGGCCCTTCACGTTGAAGTCTAGGGGACCTCAAGCTAAAAAAAAAGTTCAGGACTTATCCGAAGAAAGTTTTTTTTTTTAGGTTTTTCACCCAATAAGACCCGACTCCCGGCAGGATACAGGGGGGGAGCAGATGTGAAAGAGATTACGGGAGGGAAACATGGAGAATGTGCTACAGGAGGAAAAAAAAAATTTGGCAGAGAGCGGTGGGATGAAGGAGCGCGCTCCAGTTTCCCTTATGTAATATCTGGATTTCTCCTCTGTCACCTCATCTGGAAAGATTCTGTTGGCACAAAGTTGGACGACTTCTTGAAAGTCAATTGATGGAAGTTAACAAGAGCTGAACCTCCTCACCCGGCTGGAGAACCTTCAAGAACCAGGACTTGGTCACGGCTTTCCATCTGGTTGTAACATTTTCGTGTCCGATAGGCGTCAAGTTATAAAATAGTATTTGTGAGTTATAGTGTGAGCTTTGCACAATTTAAGAAGAACTTCACCCAAATTTAAAACATGAAACTACAGTAAATGGAAAGTCCTACATGGAGAAAATACGAGGGGTTCAAAGACAACCCTGGAAACAACATGCGTCCATGATAGTGGTCACTCTCCTTCTCCCAGAGTAAGGTTCTCACTGCGGCTGATATGACCAGAGGTCAACAAAGATTCGGAGTTGAAGGTCATAGAACCTACTACAAGGAGCTATGGTCCATACTGGTTGGATCTCCAGGTGGTCGTGCTCAGAGTACTCAACAATTGGCATTGGAGAAACATCTGGAGTGGCGCAAAATGAGAAATGAAGCCGAGGTGAGGAGGACGGAGGGAGTCGGCAGAAGGGAAGAACCAGAACCAGAGGAGAGGACATGAAATGTAACCAGAGGCCAGAGGTTAGAAGGACAAGTGAAAGGAGAAAAAGGACCAAGCCAAAATCAGCAGAAGGGCCAGGGTCAAGTTTGGGGTAAAGGCACAGGAGGTGGGGGTTATACAGCCACAGATGGAGGCTGTGCAGGAAGGACTGCAGTGTTAGTGCTATGTTCTCCATTCTGTTCTATGGGAGTTCCCAGTACAAGGGAGCGCTGTGTTCTCCATTCTATTATATTGGAGTTCCTGGTACAGGGGAGCGCTGTGTTCTCCATTCTGTTCTATGGAAGTTCCTAATACAGGGGAGCGCCGTGTTCTCAGTTCTGTTCTATAGGAGTTCCCGGTGCAGAGGAGCGCTGTGTTCTCCATTCCGTTCTATGAGAGTTCTGAGTGCGGCCAAACAAACAGCTCCCATGTACTGGGAACTCCCATAGAACAGAATGGAGAACACAGCGCTCCCCTGTACTGGGAACTCACATAGAGGAGAATGGAGAACACAGCGCTCCCCTGTACTGGGAACTCACATAGAACAGAATGGAGAACACAGCGCTCCCCTGTACTGGGAACTCCCATAGAGGAGAATGGAGAACACAGCGCTCCCTTGTACTGGGAACTCCCATAAACAGAATGGAGAAAAACAGCCTCCCTGTACTGGGAACTCCTATAGAACAGAATGGAGAACACAGTGCTCCCCTGTACTGGGAACTCCCATAGAACAGAATGGAGAACACAGCGCTCCCCTGTACTGGGAACTCCCATAGAGCAGAATGGAGAACACAGCGCTCCCCTGTACTGGAACACTCCCCTAGTCCTAGAGAATCCATCATGAACACAGCGTCCCTTGTATGGTGAGAACACCCCTTTAATGAATTAGGATGCCCCGTGGGCCACTCTGACTCTGGGCATCTGCTTTCGAGGTGAGAAGATTTTTTTGGACAAGTTAAATTTTTTCCAAATATGGATGGTTCCCGGCTGCTCCTACTTCCTGATGGGTTGGAGGGGAGGCAAGTGTGTTCAGCCAAGCTTAGCACAGTGGTAGACCAGGGGTGATACCATGTAGGAATGTGTGTGGTGCTAGGTCCTTCAAATTGCTCTGTTGGTTCCCGTCTTCTACGTTTATGGGATGATGGGAGTTATGCTCCTCACACAACAGACGTAGAATATTTGTACAATGACGGTGTTGTTGCATTGCAGGGATGATGAGGACTGTTGTATTGCATCAGGTTCATGCTTTGAGAAGTATTTGGTGGGTAGCGGTGGAACAGGAGCGAAATGACCTCGGCGGTTTTTATTGCTGAAATCATAAACAATATGTAAAATATCTATGGAAAATGGGAAAACAATGGCTGAAGGCTGCGCGGAGAGAGGCGCCATTAGCGGCGCGTCCTAGACCTCCAGCTCACCGAGGATCGTGTCAGTCTGAAATCTCAGGTACAGCGCTGAAACAGAACATTATGTACAGGGCCGGCGGGACTATTTACCTACATGTGACAGAACGTTCCCTCTAATGTATCGACAATACTGAGACCAGGGTCGGACTCCCCTACAGTGGAAAATCTCAGTGGGCCCCCTAGGCCTTGTGGGCCCCTGGGTATGCAGGCCCAGGGCTACTTCACAGAGAGAAAAAAAGGTAGAAAGCAAGAGGCATGTGCAGGAGCTGCAAGGTGGGCCCCAAGAACCATCTCCATTAGGGTTCCTCAAGAATCATCTCCACTGGTGGGCCCCAAGAATCATCTCCACTGGTGGGGCCCCAAGAATCATCTCCACTGGTGGCCCCAAGAATCATCTCCACTGGTGGCCCGAAGAATCAAATCCACTGGTGGCCCCAAGAATCATCTCCACTGGTGGACCCCAAGAATCATCTCCACTGGTGGACCCCAAGAATCATCTCCACTGGTGGACCCCAAGAATCAACTCCACTGGTGGGCTCCAAGAATCATCTCCACTGGTGGGCTCCAAGAATCATCTCCACTGGTGGGGCCCCAAGAATCATCTCCATTGGTGGGTTCCCAAGAATCATCTCCACTGGTGGGCCCCAAGAATCATCTCCACTGGTGGCCCCCAAGAATCATCTCCACTGGTGGGGCCCCAAGAATCCGCTCCACGGGTGGCCTCCAAGAATCATCTCCACTGGTGGCCTCCAAGAATCATCTCCACTGGTGGGGCCAAAGAATCATCTCCACCGGTGGCCCCAAGAATCAACTCCATTAGTGAGCTCCAAGAATCCGCTCCACTGGTTGGCCCAAGACTCAGCTCTTCTGGTGGCCCCAGGAATCATCTCCACTGGTGGCCCCAAGAATCATCTCCACTGGTGGCCCCAAGAATCAACTCCCCCAGTGGGCCCCAAGAATCCGCTCCACTGGTGGGCCCAAAAATAAACTCCACTGGTGGAGCCCCAAGAATCAACTCCACTGGAGGGCCCCAAGGATCAACTCCACTGGAGGGCCCAAGCATCAACTCCACCTGAGGGCCCCAAGCATCAACTCCACCGGAGGGCCCCAAACATCAACTCCACCGGAGGGCCCCAAACATCAACTCTACTGGTGGCCCCAAGAATCATCTCCACTGGAGGGCTCCAAGAATCATCTCCACGGGAGGGCTCCAAGAATCATCTCCACTGGAGGGCTCCAAGAATCATCTCCACTGGTGGCCCCAAGAATCATCTCCACTGGAGGGCCCCAAGCATCAACTCCACTGGAGGGCCCCAAGCATCAACTCCACTGGAGGGCCCCAAACATCAACTCCACTGGAGGGCCCCAAACATCAACTCTACTGGTGGCCCAAAGAATCAACTCTACTGGTGTCCCCGAGAATCAACTTTACTGGTGGCCCGAAATCCTCTGGTGCGATATAAATGACATTATGTCTATCCTGCGGGTCAGCGTTTTGCGGCACCGTTTTCTGAGACCAATAACGGTTTTGTTTTCCCCTCTATGGACCTAACTGAGGTCTTGTTGTTTTTTGCAGACTGAAGTGCAGTTTTCTATGCCACCATTTTCAGATACTTGTGAGTTTTAGGTCTGACTTTTGGGGAGGCACAACAACCCCCCCCCAAGCCCTCCCCCCCCCCAAAAAAAATACTTTTGCCGCTGGGTATGTTTATGCCTCTCCCCGTGCAGGATAGATAAGGTTATGTATGAATTGTCTGCACTTTTAAGAGACGCAGCGATACCGATCAGATTTCATTTTGTGATTGACTTTCTCTTTTTATCAGTAAAATGGGGAACAATTTAAAAACTTTTAATCTTTTTTTTTAACTTTTTAATTTTTTTTACTTGTAAATTTAGTCCCCCTATGGTACTTGATCTCTAGGGGGCGCGATCTCTTGTACACTATTCTGCAATATTAATGTATAGCAGAACAGTGTGCAGTTACAGCTATTACACCAACCTCCATCAGGGGGTAGTAGGAACAGTAAGATGGCGGGTCTGGGAGGGGTCTTCTTTAGGCTTTCGGCTGCTGTGACTGCTGGTCGGCACCCCATGATTGTCTTTCTGAAGTGTCATTCAGGAGATGGGAAGGGGCGCCCTCCCGCCATTTAACTGCAAAGATGCTGCAATAATGTTAACATAGTAAAATGGACGGGATCAGAGGTAGCTCAGGTCCTGGATGATGAACGGGTGATGGATGTAAAGAACAGCTCTGGAGCCTGATCCATACTTGCGCCCTAGGCGGTCACCTACATCTACCTACCCGTCGTCCTGGTCCTGCTGCCGGAGCAGACGGATGTCACTGCACCTCTGTTAACCCTACTGCATATGAGGCCCCGGAGCAGACGGATGTCACTGCACCTCTGTCTAATCCATACTTTGGGCCCAGGCGGTCACCTATCATCTAACCTACCGTGTCCTGGTCCTGCTGCCGGAGCAGACGGATGTCACTGCACCTCTGCTAACCCTACTGTGTATGGGGCCCCGGTGCAGACGGATGTCCTGCATCTCTGCTAACCCTACTGTGTATGGGGCCCCGGAGCAGACGGCTGCCTCTGCACCTCTGCTAACCCTTCTGTGTATGGGGCCCCAGAGCAGACAGATGTCACTGCACCTCTGCTAACCCTACTGTGTATGGGGCCCCGGAGCAGACGGATGCCACTGCACCTCTGCTAACCAGGCTGGATCGTCAGAAAAGGCTTCAGTTTTCCCGGTAGTATCAGAATTGGACTCCACTGATTGGTAAAGTGTTGTCTTCTTCAATGAGTCCCATTTTCTGCTTCATGGAACGGATGGATGTTGGTGTGCCAGAATAGTAGCATCAGAGAACAAACAACCCGCAACCGTTGCTGGAAGAACACAAGTTAATAGAGGCAGTGTTATGGTCTGGCGAAGGTTTTAGGGGCATTCTCTGGGCCACTTATCACTCAATTCAAGCATGAATCCCTTCTTGCATCTAACATACACCAATACCTGCTGACTGTCTCCACTGGAGTGGATAAGATCTTCCAGCAAGACAATGTGACATGTCACGTGACTAGAAATGTCTGACACTGGAACAACAGAACCAACACTTCCCAGTACTACTCTGGCCCCTAACTCCCCAGACCCCAACTGAGCATATGTGTGGCCCCTGGATGGTGGTGTTGGCTCTTTGGACCCTCCAGCAGCTGTGGGGCCCCTGGCTGGTGGTGTTGGCTCTATGGATCCTCCAGCAGCTGTGGGTGCAGTCAGCTCCAGATACCTGGGGCAACCTACCAGGACCTTATTGAGTCACTCCCCGCCCGTCTAGCTGCTGACTGGGCAGCACATGGCAGTGGTCATAATAATGTGACTTGACTGTGTAAATGACAAGTGGTAGGTGAGGGCCTGGTTCCAGGTCCTTGCCACATGACAAGTCAAGCAGCAGGGCCTCTTCCACTTGGCCCTCACCACCGGCCACAGGACAAGTCCACCAGCAGAGCCCCCTCCATCAGGCCCTCACCACCAGCCACATGTCAAGTCCACCAGCAGAGCCCCCTCCATCAGACCCTCACCACAGCCACATGACAAGTCCACCAGCAGGGCCCCTTCAAAAAGTCCCTCACCATTGGCTATAAGACAAGTCCACCAGCGGGGCCCCTTCCATTAGGCCCTCACCACCAGCCACATGTCAAGTCCACCAGCAGAGCCCCCTCCATCAGGCCCTCACCAAAGCCAGATGACAAGTCCACCGGCAGGGCCCCATCAAAAAGTCCCTCACCAAAGGACATAAGACAAGTCCAACAGCGGGGCCCCGTCCATAAGGCCCTCACCACCAGCCACATGTCAAGTCCACCAGCGGGGCCCCATCCATCGGGCCCTCGCAACTGACCACATGACAAGTCCAACAGCAGGGCCCCTTCCATTAGGCCCTCACCACCAGCCACATGTCAAGTCCACACCAGGCGAGGCCACAATTCACCATCAAAAGTCCCTCACCATTGGCCATATGACAAGTCCACCAGCGGGGCCCCTTCCATTAGGCCCTCACCACCAGCCACATGTCAAGTCCACCAGCAGGGCCCCCTCCATCGGGCCCTCACCACCAGCCACATGACAAGTCCACCAGCGGGGCCCCTTTCATCGAGCCCTCGCCACTGACCATCATGCACATAGGTCCACCAGCAGGTCCCCCCCTCTTAAACCCAATCGCAGATGCCCTCACCATCCGCCACATGACAAGCCCACCCGCAGGGCCACTTCCATCAGGCCCTCACCACCAGCCACATGTCAAGTCCACCAGCAGGGCCCCCTCCATCAGGACCTCACCATCGGCCACATGACAAGTCCACCAGCGGGGCCGCTTTCATCGAGCCCTCGCTACTGACCACATGACAAGTCCAACAGCAGGGCCCCTTCCATCGAGCCCTCACCATCGGCCACATGACAAGTCCACCAGCATGGCCCATTACATCGAGCCCTCACAATCGGCCTTTTCGATACAACACAAAGAGTGCCCATACCCCGGCAGCTTCGCGCAGCCAGCAAATATTTAGCAAACTGCTGATGTGACCAAGACTGCAGAGCGTGAGGGAGGCTTGAAAAGGAGTCTCGCATATTCTGAAGTGTTTCCAACATCTGCTTACGGGGAGAGAAGATTTTGGCTTGAAAAGGAGATTACAAATTCTGCTCCTTCCAACGGAGACATCAGACACAACTGTTCTTGAAGTTTCCTTGAAATCTTCTATTGATCTCAATGAAAACAATGTTAAAGTTTTGCCAGTATAAAAAGAGCGCTAGGTGGCGCCGTTACTACAGACTGATGGCGCTTTTTACTGCTTCTAGTTACTGTAAAGTGGGAAAACAATATTTCAGCCTTGAAATGTGTCACCAAGAAGGAGTAACTGCAGCTACAATGGAAAGGAACGTTAATGATACAATGTAACAAACAATTTATAACCCAGGACTGCACAACATACGGCCCGCCAAGGGATTTCTAGCAGCCCGCCCAAAGATGGGCAGTACCCCCCCAGTTTGGGGACATACCCAGCTGTTCTCGGCCAGTCCGGGCCCCTCTTCTTTGTGCAGGACTGTTATAGTGTCAAGTTGATGATTTAATGGAAAAAATTATAATCTGTTCCGTTATTACATCCTTATCAAGCTCACCAGATATTTTCCACACTGCTTTGCTTGGAACAGAAGCACTGCTTACAGCAGGAAGGAAAGGCCTTCAGAAATTCCTCTTTTGGATGATACAGAAAGAGTACAAGGACACTTGCTATACTGCGCAGGCGCAACAAAGGAAATTGTTATATATTTTTACATATCTTGCTCTGTGGTTTCAATTATAATCTGCCTAAGCAACAGCCAACTAGCCAATCATGTCATGATAGAATAATCATGTGATTCTTGACACATACCAAAGGTATATGAAGCTGTAACTTCCTGATGATAAAGGGGATTTATGCACCAGACAGACTTGTGTGGTGTGTTTTTCCTGTTAACAGCTTTGAGACGCAATTTGGACAGAGACAACTAATTGGATAGGAGTAGAAGAAAAAGATAATTCGACACCTGATATCCCTCACCTAACATTAGCCCCTTGACTGTGAGTGGAGCTTTTTTTCTGTGCTCAGAGTCGCCCCCTGGTCCAACAAGTCCATCCAGCCCCAATGAATCATTAAAGCTGTGTGCCCACCATAGACTATAGACTTCCATAGACTTCCTGATTATAAAGGAGATTTATGGAACCAGACAGACTTGTGTGGTGTGTTTTTCCTGTTAACAGCTTTGAGACGCAATTTGGACAGAGACAACTAATTGGATAGGAGTAGAAGAAAAAGATAATTCTACACCTGATATCCCTCACCTAACATTAGCCCCTTGACTGTGAGTGGAGCTTTTTTCTGTGCTCAGAGTCCCCCCTGGTCCAACAAGTCCATCCAGCCCCAATGAACCATTAAAGCTGCGTGCCCACCATAGACTAGACATATCACTAGCATGACCTCTGCGCTACAATGACTTCTCGTACAGCCGCGCCATTGTGCACAGATACATTGTAATCATTCGGCCAATGCAACCGGACAATGGTCAAAGCAACGATTCTGCTCGACCCATAAATCACTCCTCACCTCGTCTACGGAAAGCGGAGCGTCAGCGAATACAGACAATATATCAGATCTGACACCAACCCTCATGATCCCGACAGCGGGAGGAGCGCAGTACTTCATATCCGCCACAGATATAAATCCCCTCCAAATCAGAAAAACTTTAGTAAAAAATATTCAAACCTTTATAAATTCCTCCAGGTAATGAATTTGAGGCCTCTTCTCCAGCAGAATCCTGTATCTACGAAAGGCGACTTCAATGAGGTTCAGATCTTGTTATTCCAGAAGAAGGGGGGGGGGTATGAGGGGAGGCGGCAAGGAAAATTTTGGTAGGAAATTTTTTTTTTATTAGAAATTATACATTTTTTAATGAGATAGTAATAATAATAATAATAATAATAATAATAATATTTGTTTCCAAACAATTCCCCCAGCCTCATACTGCGCTCCTATAACCGATTCTATTGGCAGGTAAAATGAAGGGTAACGGTTTGCACCATCACAGGGGAAAGGGAGCATTTTACTGAAAAGAGCTAAACCCTTTAAAGTGTAATGGAGCTCCCATCATACACAGGCCAGTTACTCTTTCCTTTATCAGCAGAATAGCGAGTGCAGCTCTGGAGTATAATACAGGATGTAACTCAGGATCAGTACAGGATAAGTAATGTATGTACAGTGACTGCACCAGCAGAATAGTGAGTGCAGCTCTGGAGGATAATACAGGATGTAACTCAGGATCAGTACAGGAGAAGTAATGTATGTACAGTGACTGCACCAGCAAATAGTAGCGCAGCTCTATGCGTCATAATACAGGATGTAAGTCAGGATTGCACAACGGAAGGGGATTATAAAGTAATGTATGTACAGTGACTGCACCAGCAGAATAGTGAGCGCAGCTCTGGAGGATAATACAGGATGTAACTCAGGATCAGTACAGGATAAGTATTGTATGTACAGTGACTGCACCAGCAGAATAGTGAGTGCAGCTCTGGAGTATAATACAGGATGTAAATCAGGATCAGTACAGGATAAGTAATGTATGTACAGTGACTGCACCAGCAGAATAGTAAGTGCAGCTCTGGAGTATAATACAGGATGTAAGTCAGGATCCGTACAGGATAAGTAATGTATGTAACAGTGACTGCACCAGCAGAATAGTGAGGCAGTCTGGAGTATAATACAGGATGTAACTCAGGATCAGTACAGGATAAGTAATGTATGTACAGTGACTGCACCAGCAGAATAGTGAGTGCAGCTCTGGAGTATAATACAGGATGTAAATCAGGATCAGTACAGGATAAGTAATGTATGTACACAGTGACTGCACCAGCAGCTCTGGCGGATAATACAGGATTAAACACAAGATTAGTACAGGAAAAGTAATGCGATCCTACTTTTTTCACCATCTAAGGACAGTAGAGTAGTTCTGGGGAGTTACTGTTAGGCCTCGTTCACGCGGCTTATTTCGCCGCGGATTGGCGCCGTACTGCGCGCCGGATTTGCGCTGCAGTACGGCGCCAATCTGTCGCAGTAATTACGGTGGATTCCGTCGCTCCTTCCCGCTCGGCGAATCCGCCGGGCGGGGAGAAAGTGACCTGCACATTATCCCGGCGCAATATGCGCCGTGGATAATGCAAGTCTATGGGGTTGGCGGGCCGCACCCCCGCCCCGCCCCTTATTCAAGCCGGAATTGCGAGCGCGAATCGGCTCGCGATTCCGGCTTGAATAAGCTGTGTGAACCGGGGCTTAGGGTATGTTCACACGGTGTATTGTGGCACGTATGATGCGCCGGGTGTTTTTGGAGTCGCGCTCATCAGCACGTAATTACAAAGCACGGGTGGCCGGTGGCCGGCCGGCCCCATTGACATGCATTGTCAGGGGCACGTAATCGTCACGAACAATAGACATGTCAATTCTCACCCCGCACGTACAATACGATCATATTGTACGCACGGGGGGATGACGCATAATCCATAGCTTTCTATGAGAGCTATGGATTACCGTAATTGCGGCGTGCATCTCACCACACATAAAGCGCAATACGCTGCGAAATGCGCACCCAAATAAGCCGTGTGAACATAACCTTACAATCAAGTATGATCTCTAGAGATGCCCAGAGTCCCTAGTACCATATAGAGGAACATCAACCTCATAGAGGTCAGAGCACTTTTTGACGCTATTTTATATATGTCTATATAAATCTAATGCCCAAATGGTACAAGGAACCATATTATTGGCCTATATGGGACTGTCCAATCACCCTGGCAATGTAGCTGGATCCAGTATGGCTGCATTGCCGCAGGTTTGACCACCAAAAGTGGGACCGGGGTGCAAGGGGCAGTGGCGTCCCTTCCAGTAGGGACGACCTTGGACACCGAGAGATTCCACCGGGGCCATATAGAAGACGACTTCTTCCACTGAAGTTGATTAGATAATAGATCCAAGTACATGTCTTTCACTAGGGCAGTGATCCTCAACCTGTGGCTCTCCAGCCATTAGAAAACTACAACTCCCAGCATGCCCCTGACACCCACAGAGGCTGTAGCGCTGTACTAGAGTGTGCTAGGTCCTATGAGCATGATTGATATCGTGGCCAGCCCATGACCCTGCTCTGACCAACCACGACGACCTCATCCCGAAATTATTATCAACCCGCATCCAATTTACGAAGAAATTCAGTCTTCACCACCAAGGAGTTAAACTCTACTGTCGAAAACTAATTTTTAGAAGAAGGAGGCGGGTTGTGGGGGAAGGGATGGAAAACTTCAGGAAAGAACTGCTGGAACTTTTCTTCCGAGATCTGCAGAGATCTGGTAATTTTCCTTGACACCGGCTGAGGGAAGGATTCATTACGGAGCAGAATATGTCATCCCTATTAAAAAATAGTCACCAGCCGCATCAAGCCTTGAAGAGAAGCCTCCTGCTCAGGATGTCATTAGACATTAGCGCGGCTGCCTTCGCTTTTTGCCGCACATTGACTTAACCTCTGCAGACGCCAGTCGGGAGAAGGAGGAATTCTCTTTTCCTCTAGAATTAGGGCAATTTAGTCAAGTTGGAAGCCCTTGTCCTATATGGAGGCTGACCTTAGCCATGCGTCCCTGCCACCTCTCCTATCATCTTCAAAGATGACCTGGATTCATCGCTTCTTCTAGAATCACCGCAGTCATTTCCATTGCAGTCTTTCCTCCCGTACAGGGAAGAGGAGAAGGACCCAAGGAGTTCTATGTACTCCAGGAACGTCCCACCATACCAGTACATGGGGTCACTAACCACTCAGGTTCAGTCCTTATACCAATGAACCTCAAGAACATCTTCTCTTTCTTCTCTACTAATGATAACAGAACCTCACAATCCCAAATAAAGAAGGTGGTCTAACAGTGCTGGGGTCCCATCTTCACGGGACTCCTAGTTACCATCTTATAAACAGTGGTTGGACTCAAGGCTTTTATACCACATGGGTCATTAACTACTCAAGCTTAGTCCTTATACTGGAGAACTTAAAGAAGTTCTTCTCTTCCTTCTCTACTAATGGTACAGAAGGATGGGGGCAAGGATGACCTCTTATATGTCTATAGAAGAAGGTGGCCCCTCTCCACAGGAACCATAGCTATCACTGTAAATACTGTATTTGGACTCAAGGTTTTCATACCACATGGGTCATTAACCCATTTCCACCTTTATTCCTTTTTCTCTTTTTTGCAAGGATGGGAACAAGGATGGCCTCTTATATGTACTTCTCTTCCTTCCTTTCTAATGAGATCAGAGCTTTATAGCCCAAAATAAAGGTGGCCCACCAGTCTTAGGGTCTCATCTCCACAGAACCCATAGTCACCACCTTATGTACAGTGGTTGGACTCAAGGTTTTGAAACCACATGGGTCATTGACTACTCAAGCTTAGCCCTTATACTAGAGAACCTAAAGAAGTTCTTCTCTTCCTTCTCTACTAAAGGAGGACAGGGACAAGGATGACCTTTTATATGTCTATAGAAGAAGGTGGCCCACCAGTGCTGGGGTCTCCTCTCCACAGGACCCATAGTCATCACTGTAAATACTGTATTTGGGCTCAAGGTTTTCATACCACAATGGTCATTAACCCATTTCCACCTTTATTCCTTTTTCTCTTTTTTGCAAGGATGGGAACAAGGATGGCCTCTTATATGTACTTCTCTTCTTTCCTTGCTAATGAGATCATAGCCTCGTAGCCCAAAAATAAAGGTGACCCACCAGTCTTAGGGTCTCTTCTCCACAGGAATCATAGTCACTACCTTATATACAGTGGTTGGACTCAAGGTGGTCTACCAGTGCTGGAATCCCATCTCCACAGGACTCGTAGCTACCATCATATATACAGTGGTTGGACTCCAGTTTTTGATACCACATGGGTCATTAACTACTCAAGCTTAGTCTTTATACTAGAGAACCTAAAGAAATTCTTCTCTTTCATCTTTACTAATGGTAAAGAACGATGAGGACAAGGATGACCTCTTATATGTCTATAGAAGAAGGTGGCCCACCAGTGCTGGGGTCTCCTCTCCACAGGACCCATAGTCATCACTGTAAATACTGTATTTGGGCTCAAGGTTTTCATACCACAATGGTCATTAACCCATTTCCACCGTTATGCCTTCTTCTCTTCTTTGCAAGGATGGGAACAAGGATGACCTCTTATATGTCCTTCTCTTCCTTCCTTTATAATGAGATTAGAGCCTTATAACCCAAAATAAAGGTGGCCCACCAGTCTTAGGGTCTCATCTCCACAGGACCCATAGTCACCACCTCATATACAGTGGTTGGACTCAAGGTTTTGAAACCACATGGGTCAGGAACTACTCAAGCTTAGTCCTTATACTAGAGAACTTAAAGAAGTTCTTCTTTTCCTTCTCTCCTAAGGATAACAGAGCCTCACAACCCAAAGAAAAACGGTGGTCTACCAGGTCTGGGGTCCCATCTCCTCAAGACTCATAGTTATCATCTTATATACAGAGGTTGAACTCTAGGTTTTCATACCACATGGGTCATTAACTCATTTCCACCTTTATTCCTTCTTCTCTTCTTTGCAAAGATGGGAACAAGGATGACCTCTTATATGTCCTTCACTTCTTTCCTTGCTAATGAGATCATAGTCTTATAGCCCAAAATAAAGGTGGCCCACCAGTCTTAGGGTCTTATCTCCACAGGACCCATAGTCACCACCTTATATACAGTGGTTGGACTCAAGGTTTTTATACCACATGGGTCATTAACTACTCAAGCTTATCCCTTATACTAGAGAACCTAAGGAAGTTCTTCTCTTCCATATCTACTACTGGTAAAGAAGGATGGGGACAAGGATGACCTCTTATATGTCCTTCTCTTCCTTCCTTGCTAATGAGATCAGAGCCTCATAGTCCAAAAACGAAGGTGGCCCACTAGTCTTGGGATCTCATCTCCACAGGACCCATAAACACCACCTTATATACAGTGGTTGGACCAAGGTTTTGAAACCACATGGGTCATGAACTACTCAAGCTTAGTCCTTATACTATAGAACCTAAAGAAGTTCTTCTCTTCCTGCTCTACTAAGTTTAAAGAAGGATGGGGACAAGGATGACCTCTTATATGTCTTTCTCTTTCTTCCTTGCTAATGATGTCAGAACCTCACAAGCCAAAGAAGAAGTTGGTCTACCAGGGCTGGGGTCTCATCTCCACAAGACCCATAGTCACAATTTTAGATACAGTGGTTGGACTCAAGGTTTTTAAACCACATGGGTCATTAACCCTCCCCCACCCCAACCCATCTCCATTCCTTCTTCTCTTTTTTTGCAAGGGTAGGAATTTTCCTTTCTTCTATAGTATTAGTGCAACTTTATCAAGTTGGAATTCCTTGTCCTATATGGAGCCTGACCTTGGTCGTGCGTTCCGGCCACCCCTCCCATCATCATCATCACAGATGAACTAGATTAATCGTGTCTTATAGAATCTCCCCAGTTTATGTACTTTTAACCAAGGAAGAGGAGAAGGAGCCAAGGAGGTCTCCGTACTCCAGGAACTTCCCACCACACCAGTACATAGGGTCACCAACCGCTAAGGATCAGCCCTTATAACAAGGAACCTTAAAAAGTGTTTCTTTTTTCTTCTATACTAATGATAATAGAGCCTCACAATCCAAAAAAGAAAGTGGTGGTCCACCAGTGCTGGGGTCCCATCTCCACAGGACCCATAGCCACCACCTTAAATACAATGGTTGGACTCCAGGTTTATATACCACATGGGACATTAAGTACTCAAGCTTAATCCTTATGCTAGAGAACCTAAAGAAGTTCTTCTCTTCCTTCTCTTCAGAGCCTCACATCCCAAAAAAGAAGGTGGTCTGGGGTCCCATCACAGGACCAATAGCTGCCATCTTATATACAGTGGTTGGACTCAAGGATTTCTTCTCTTTTTGCAAGGGTGGAGGGGAGAGGACTTTTCTATAGAATTATGGCAACTTGGTAAAGTTGTAAGCCCTTTTAATACATGGAGCCTGACCTTGGCCTCTCCCATCATTATCATCACAGATGACCTCTATTCATGGTTTCTTGTAGAATCGCCACAGTCTATGCCCCCTCAACCAGGAAAGAGGAGAAGGACCCAAGAAGGTCTATGTACTCCAGGAACGTCCCACCATACCAGTACAAGGGGTCACCAACAGCTCTGGTTCAGTCCTTATACCAAGGAACCTCAAGAACTTTTTCTCTACTAATGATAAACAAGCTGCATCACCCAAAAAGTGGGTCCACCAGTGCTGGGGTCCCCTCTTCGCATTCACAGGACCCATAGTCAACACTACATATACAGTGTTTGGACTCAAGGGGCAACGTATGAACGGGGCTGTGCCAGTTTTCTGGCATACTTTGTAGCCCTGTTCTGTAGATGTATGAGCTGTTGTATGCCAAAACTTGGTGTATTCTGTACCAGACACAACAATTTTGAAGGCGCCAAGATGTGGGGGCGTGTCGCACCAGAGTCGAATAATGCACCAAAGTTTGGCGCAAAACTCTCATACAAATCCATACCATGGCTGAGACAAATTTTCACATCCTTTCATACAGACTGTCGGATCGTACACTATTAGAAACGAAGGTAGAACTGGCGAGTTGGCGCCAGGTTCATACACGTTGCCCAAGGTTTATATACCACAGGGATCATTCATTAACCATTTAAGTTACTTCCTTAAAGAGTACCTATCACCTCCAGAGAAACCTCATGAAGTAACAGGAGA
This sequence comes from Phyllomedusa bahiana, assembly GCA_025379985.1. Classification (NCBI taxonomy): domain Eukaryota; kingdom Metazoa; phylum Chordata; class Amphibia; order Anura; family Hylidae; genus Phyllomedusa; species Phyllomedusa bahiana. The sequence goes on along the minus strand of JAODAL010010065.1, from coordinate 62,549 downwards.
CCTGAATACAAACCCTTCCTTAAATATGCTTCATTGGGAAAATCAAAGCATTTCACCTGTAATTCAGTTGCAAAAAAAAGCGCTGGCCCTTTAAGACAGCTCTGAAGTTGAGCTCAGTTGGCACATGACAGCTTGATGGATGATTATGTTGACAGTTGTGTTGCTTCTGAGCTGGAAGCGTCCATTGTGCAGGGGGGAGCCAGGAAGTCTACATCATGAGCACACTGATTTTCTCTGGGCTGCTTTGTGCTGGATATAACATCAGCAGCAGTGTAATTTAGATGCCTGTAGATCCTGTCATACTATGTCCTTAGTGTGCTGTGCTTGCAGTGTATGTAGTGAGAGACAGACTGAGATTACCATGTACAAGCAGCCTTGCCCTCAGCTCCCCCTGCACAGTTGGTATGTCTCAACAGAAATAATCTTTTAGCTCTGCTAAGAAAGTGAAAGTAAAATCTGTTCCCCTGTAATACTGACATGAGCCCTCTGCATTGCTAATGACATTTATTGGGAAAAAGTCTTATAAATTCATCTACTACTATATTTTGTGTGTTTGTGTAGCGGTGATAGGTACTCTTTAAAGGGGTTTTGCCATGAAGGGAGTTCCTTACCTCTTATCTGCTCAGGAGAGAATATAAACAAAGCATGCTGAGTCATGAACGGCTGCAGGGGTGAGAGGGAGGGGGCTGAGCAGATAGCGAGGAAGAAGGGAGCTTCTGCAATGTTTACTCAATTAATTGCATTACAACCAGTAGATTCTCAATACAGCAGACAACCTCATACACTGCACTTTCTCCCCAGCCCCTTGCAAGCTCCTTCATGTTCCCTGCCATCAGATAAGAAGTGCAAACACGCAAGCACGGCCAGATCAGCTCCTGTCAATGTCCTGGTCGTGTCTAATGTAAACTTTCAGGAAACTAAGGGGGACTGAGCAATGCTGTAGTGCTCAGAGGCTTCACTTTTTTGTAATCACATATATTTAGAAAAGTGATTAAATACCCATTATGGAGGATCCTGCGTCCACATTACATTGTGGCAAAACCCCTTTAAGTTTTTTCCTTCTTTGCTGATAATAGAGTCTCACCATCCAAAAAAGAAGGTGGCCACCAGTATTAGGATCCCATAGCCACCACCTTATATACAGTGCTTGAACTCAAGAATTTTATACCACCTGGGTCATTAACTCACCACCCCAACCCATCTTCACGGCTTCTTCTGTTCCTTGTAAGGATGGGGATAAGGATGATCTTTTACATGTTGGGGTCCAAGATCTATGGGTTCCAAAGCATAACGCATATACCCTTGGTCACAGATGGATTTTTATGTCACATCGGATAATTGGTGAGGGCACTGCAAACCCCTTTGCTGATGGTGCACTATTCTTTGGGTTGGAAGATAACTCTAAGGGGCTTTAGGAGCTACATGCAGGGCTATCTTCTATGGTTGGTGGATTATCAATATGGTGCTCTTACATACCATGGTCATCTATAACCTTGTAGAACCTGTTCCATACAAGGACATATGTACTATAGAGGTAGAGCTCGAGGCTTCTGTGGGATCTATAGAGATGGTGGCACTCCTAGGGTTTCAAGAAGGAAGAAAAGAACTTCAGAGGTCATATATTTGGCTCAACCATAGGATATAGAAGCTACCTAAGAAGTTGGATAGTGGACGGTCACCAATGGGGTGTGCGGTGATCTAACCTACGGTATCCACTATAGTAGAGGCCCACGTTAGAGGAGATCTGGTTCTTATGTCAAATGGGGTAAATGATTGGAGCACTGTAAACCCCAATGATGAGGTAATAAAGTTCTCATAAACCTTTAGACATTCTCTTTTGGCTTCATGGTTCTTAGTAAGGTTTGGGCCACGTCTTCGAATACCCAGTTTAGTATTGGACTGGGGAGCCACAGTTGATTCCTGCAGCCCACCAGTGTAGGTGATTCTTGGGGCCCACCAGTGGAGTTCATCCTTGGGTCCCACCACTGGAGATGATTCTTGGGGCCCACCAATAGAGCTGATGCTGGGGGCCCACCACTGGAGCTGATGCTTGGGGCCCACCACTGGAGCGATGCTTGGGGCCCACCACTGGAGCTGATGTTTGTGGCCCACCACTGGAGCTGATGCTTGGGGCCCAACACTGGAGCTGATGCTTGGGCCCACCACTGGAGCTGATGCTTGGGGCCCACCACTGGAGCTGATGTTTGGGGCCCCCCCATGGGAGATGATGATTGGGGACCACAACTGGAGATGATGTTTGGGGCCAACCAATGGAGCTGATGGTTGGGGCCCCCCACTGGAGATGATGCTTGGGGCCCACCACTGGAGCTGATGCTTGGGGCCCACCACTGGAGCTGATGCTTGGGGTCCACCCCTGGAGCTGATGCTTGGGGTCCACCACTGGAGCTGATGCTTGGGGCCCACCACTGGAGCTGATGTTTGGGGCCCACCATTGGAGCTGATGCTTGGGGTCCACCACTGGAGCTGATGTTTGGGGCCCACCACTGGAACTGATGCTTGGGGCCCACCACTGGAGCTGATGCTTGGGGTCCACCACTGGAGCTGATGCTTGGGGCCCACCACTGGAGCTGATGCTTGGGGTCCACCAGTAGAGTTCATTCTTGGGGGCCCACCCCTAGATTTGACTCTCAGTTGCCAACTCTACAGCTACCGCATGTACTGCACTCTGATTGCTGCCCACCATACCAAGGGACCCTATGGGGGTTTCCCCTGCTCCTCTCTGGGCCAGTCTGAGCCTGACCCAGTTATATGTTCAGTGTGACTTCCTCCTGACAAATTCACCATCAATCGTCCAGGTTTGGAGAAACAGCAGCTGCTATGGGGCCAACACAGATGCAAGAATGTTGTTTCTTTGGTTAGGGGCCCATTAAAAGATATGATCATGGGGCCATTTGAATGCTGGTGATGCTCCTGAGTGGATCTATCAAAACTTCCAAAGGGGCCAAATACAAAATACAAGGGCCCTGAACAGCGGTGCAGCCCCATACATGGTGGAGAGTCCTTGGGTAGCATGTTGCTCCTGTGCAGCGAGTTATGGGGTTATTTGCCGTCAGTCGCATTCAGATTCCGCCTCGGCTGAATCGTACCCTCTCGCCCTCCCCAGCAGCGCTCCGCAGGGCGACACTCACATCTTGTTACACCCTCAGCTCCAGGGTCGCCGCTTCCATCTCCCGGGCCTTCTGAGGACAAGACGGATTTCTCGTTCTCTAGCCCTGTGGTGGGATCCATCCTGTCCCTGTCTAGACTGCAGGAATCTAGACCCTGATCCAGATCCAAATGGAGAACAACGGGTTCTGCAGAAAAGAACCGGCAGAACTAAGCCCAGCACTTTAACCCCTTAAAGGGGTTGTCTCACTACATTGATTCCTCTCACCTCAGTCCTCTGTTCTTGGTTTGATTTTGAATTCAGGGGCGTGTTTGCTGTCTTCTACTAAGCTGCAGTAGAATCCAGGTCTGTAGCTATAGCAACCAGTGCTGGCAGCCTATTAGGAGAGAACGAACAGGTCTGTAGCTATAGAAACCAGTGCTGGCAGCCTATCAGGAGAGATCAAACAGGTCTGTAGCTATAGCAACCAGTGCTGGCAGCCTATCATGAGAGATCAAACAGGTCTGTAGTTATAGCAACCAGTGCTGGCAGCCTATCAGGAGAGATCCAACAGGTCTGTAGCTATAGCAACCAGTGCTGGCAGCCTATCAGGAGAGATCCAACAGGTCTGTAGCTATAGCAACCAGTGCTGGCAGCCCATCAGGAGAGATCAACAGGTCTGTAGCTATAGCAACCAGTGCTGGCAGCCTATCATGAGAGATCGCACAGGTCTGTAGCTATAGCAACCAGTGCTGGCAGCCCATCAGGAGAGATCAAACAGGTCTGTAGCTATAGCAACCAGTGCTGGCCGCCTATCAGGATAGAGCGAACAGATCTGTAGCTATAGTGACCAGTGCTGGCAGCCTATCAGAAGAGATGCAACAGGTCTGTAGCTATAGCGACCTAGGAGTCTGTAGATGCCAGGCCCATACAAGAGGGGAATATCTAGGAATAGGTAGGACACTGGTAATGGACACATATTGCAAAGTGACTTGTTTTTTGCAAGATCTTTAACATAAAAAAGCAGCGATCCCTGTAGTGAGACAACTCCTTTAATGACGCAGCTATTTTCAGATTTTTGGTTCTTAGAGCCAGAACTTTTTGATTTTTCCGTCTACATAGACAAAGAAGGGCTCGTTTTTTGCAGGACAAGATGTAGTTTTTTATTGACATATAATATACCGGGAAACCAGATCATTTTTGCAGGGTTTTCATTATGTTTTAAATAAAAACGTTCTACATAGACTTTGATGTTATATCCGATCAATAAGCCATCAAAGTCTCATAGGTCGGGTATCCCAACCCTGGGCCCACCCTATCTTGGGTATGGGCCCCCAAAAGTCCTCTATGGATTGCCAGTACAGGGAAGCCCCTGTGTTCTCCATTCTGTTCTATGGGAGTTCCCATTACAGGGGAGAGCTGTGTTCTCCATTCTCCTATATGGGAGTTCGCTCAGAACAGGGGACGGTTGTGTGATACGTCCATTCTGTTCTATGGGAGTTCCCAGTACAGGGGAGCGCTGTGTTCTCCACTCCGTTCTATGGGAGTTCCCAGTACAGGGGAGCGCTGTGTTCTCCATTCTGTTCTATGGGAGTTCCCATTACAGGGGAGAGCTGTGTTCTCCATTCTGTTCTAAGGAGTTCCCAGTTCAGGGGAGCGCGGTGTACTCCTTTCAGTTCTATGGGAGTTCCCAGTACAGGGGAGCGCTGTGTTCTCCATTCTGTTCTATGGGAGTTCCCAGTACAGGGGAGCGCTGTGTCCTCCATTCTGTTCTATGGGAGTTCCCAGTACAGGGGAGCACTGTGCTCACCATTCTGTTCTATGTGAGTTCCCAGTACAATTATTTCAGAGGTGGGAGAGACTGGTCAAGTCTATTGCTCTCTGGTATCAGCTGTTTCAAGCTGCATAAGGCGGACTGTAGGCTATATGAGTACAGTCTAGGGTTCTCCATCACATTTGTTATTTGTGTCCCCCCTTCCTCTGTGTTTCGCTGTGAATACGTGAATCCGGCCTCAGCCTCGTGATCGGCTCCCTACATATTTTTTGGCGCAGAGGGGACGCGGTGACGGATTTTTACCTCCCAACCCTGAAACGCCGGTTGACGTCTCGAGACTTATAGCTAAATAAATCGTTCCGTTAAAGAAAAAGCCGCCGCGAGGATCTGAAATTGAATCTGTGTTTACTACTGCCGCAGCCGCGCAAAATGAAGACCAAAAACATGTTAATATTTTCGGCAGGCAATGAGGCGAATGATTCATCTGGTCTAGACGCTGAAATCACCGCTCAGCCGGAGCAAATAAAACCGGCCGTGTCTCGGCAGCAGATTAGAGGATGTCATTTACTTAAAATTTGCAGCGAGACGGCGCACGAACAGCGGAGAAAAATGGCCCGGCGACTTATCGCAGGATTCCAGCGGGAGAGACAAGGGTTGGCGCCTGCCGCTCACGCTCCCTGACAATTGAGTTTTCAGACACTCAATAACCAGAAGCTTTTAATTCCTGGACTCGCTTTATCAAACTTTTTGCCTCATTCATTGTCCCCGTGGCAGGCGACGGCGGCGGCGTGAGGGCGGGGGGGGGGGGGCAGGGATCATTATTAGAGATGAAAGCTGATTACAAGACTCAAAGAAGAGAAAGTTTCTGACTCCCTGAGAAGTTCATTTACTTAGATGGAAAGTATTCATTAGAAGGCAAAGGCGGCGAGGCAGAGCGTGCCCCCAGATAGACAGCAGATACTGCTCTTATGCTGTATATATGGACAGTGCACAGTATCACGGCTGTATATATGGACAGTGCACAGTACAACCTCTCTTGAATTTATGGACAGTGCACAGTACCACTGCTGTATATGTGGATAGTGCACCATGCCTCCAGATAGACAGCAGATACTGCTCTTAGGCTGAATATATGGACAGTGCACAGTACCGCTGCTGTATATATGGACAGTGCACTGTCCAACCTCTCTTGAATTTATAGACAGTGCACAGTATCAACTCTCCTGTATAGATGAACAGTGCACAGTACCACTTTTCCTGTATAGATGAACAGTGCACAGTACCACTTTTCCTGTATAGATGGAAAATGCACAGTATCCCCTCTTCTGTATAGATGGAAAATGCATAGTACCCCCTCTCCTGTATAGATGGAAAATGCATAGTACCCACTCTTCTGTATAGATGAACAGTGCACATTATTACTTCTCCTGTCCTGTATGTTGGGTGTAATTTTCACTGTCTGCTTTTATTTTAAGTATGGACAATGTACCGTATCACTTCTCACATCCTGCATACATATGAACTGTGTACAGTACCACTTCTCGCCCTGTATACAGAGGCACTGCACAGTACCACTTCTCGCCCTGTACACTGGGACATCGCACAGTATCACTTCTCGCCTCTTACACTGGAACATCGCACGGTACCACTTCTCGCCCTCTGCACTTGGACATCGTACAGTTACACTTCTCGCCCTGTATACATAGACACTGCACAGTGCCAGTTCTCGCCCGGTATACATAGGCACTGCACAGTACCACTTCTCATCCTATATACATAGGCACTGAACAGCACCACTTCTCGCCCTGTATACATAGGCACTGCACAGTACTACTCCTCGCCCTGCATACATAGGCACTGCACAGTACCACTCCTCGCCCTGTATACATAGGCACTGCATAGTACCACTTCTCACACTGTACACTTGGACATCGCACAGTACCACTTCTCTCCCTGTATACATAGGTACTGCACTAGACCACCACTCGCCCCAAATACCAAGGCAAGGCACTGCACTGTACCACTACTCCCCCTGTATACATAGGCGCTGCACAGTACCACTTCTCACCCTGTACACCTGGACATCGCACAGTACCACTTCTCGCCCTGTATACATAGGCACTGCACTGTACCACTTCTCACCCTATATATTTGGACATTGCACAGTACCACTTCTCGCCCTGTTTACCTGGACATCGCACAGTACCACTTATGGCTCAGTATACTTGGACATTGCACAGTACAACTTCTCGCCCTGTATACATAGACACTGCACAGTACCAATTCTCGCCCTATATACTTGGACATTGGACAGTACCACTTCTCGCCCTATATACTTGGACATTGGACAGTACCACTTCTCGCCCTATATACTTGGACATTGGACAGTACCACTTCTCGCCCTATATACTTGGACATTGCTCAGTACAACTTCTCGCCCTGTATACATAGGTACTGCACTATACCACTTCTCGCCCTATATACTTGGACATTGCTCAGTACAACTTCTCGCCCTGTATACATAGACACTGCACAGTACCACTTCTCACCCTATATACTTGGACATTGGACAGTACCAATTCTCGCCCTATATACTTGGACATTGCACAGTACCACTTCTCGCCCTATATACTTGGACATTGGACAGTACCACTTCTCGCCCTATATACTTGGACATTGGACAGTACCACTTCTCGCCCTATATACTTGGACATTGGACAGTACCACTTCTCGCCCTATATACTTGGACATTGCTCAGTACAACTTCTCGCCCTGTATACATAGACACTGCACAGTACCACTTCTCACCCTATATACTTGGACATTGGACAGTACCAATTCTCGCCCTATATACTTGGACATTGCACAGTACCACTGCTCGCCCTATATACTTGGACATTGGACAGTACCACTTCTCGCCCTATATACTTGGACATTGCACAGTACAACTTCTCGCCCTATATACTTGGACATTGCACAGTACCAATTCTCGCCCTATATACTTGGACATTGCCCAGTACCACTTCTCGCCCTGTATACAGAGGCACTGCTCTCGTCCTGGCACTCTTCCCCCGGTGACACTTGATGAATAGTGATTTCCCATTATAAGCAGCATCTTGTGTACGAGAAACAAAGCTACAGCCTCCGGCGCGGCCGCTGATGGGAAGAACGAGTAAGACGGCGGATGGGAAATCTGTACAATGCTGGAGGAGTCTGATAAATAATGAGCAGAAGGTGACGCTGCCCAACCTTCACCGCTGCATCCTGGGAATGAGCTAAAGTTAAAAAAAAAAAAAGTATGTGCCCCCTTCTGATAAGTAGACATCTCCATCCCCTCCTAGAAACATCTAGAATTCATCCTTCCCTTCTAGTGGTGTCAGTCTTCACCGTTGTTCTGGCATTCTGTTCAAGAACCAGGCAGCTCAGGATGAGCAAGTGTATTGCATGGATACAACAGGCAGAATAAAGCTCAGTAAGCAGTGCTGCAGCGGAAGCCGCCCTCTGTTGTGCCTCCTGGCACAGCTTCCACATTACCGGACGGTGCCAGATTATTGGACGTAGATCATTGATAGATTTGTCCAATTACATCCCCCCAAATCCGTCTTATTTTCAGTCTGAACAACCCCAAATTTAATCCAACAATGCAGCCATGCCCTTAATTTCCTTGGTGGCCTCCTCTGCTCCTGCTGAGTCACCACAGAGCTGTCCATGTTCTTGTCATCTCTTCTGAGGCATCCTGTGATTCATCTGCCTTGGCAGCAGCTGCCTGGCATTGGTCACTAGGGTTGAATCAGCGCAGCAGCATCCTTGGCTCTCTCACTATTCGGTTACGGTTAGCAATACGATTTTCACGACGCGGAGTCGGATTCCTCATCTTTCTGCACAGACTTTATACTTGGACCATAAAATCTAGTGATGGATTCTGCAACTTTTTTTTAAGTAGATTGACGGGGGTAATAGTAGCGGGCAACAGGGATGGACAGAGAAAATAGGACACAGGCGCATGGGGGAGATTAGGAGGGGGTGTGCGCGACACGGACGGTGGAGGGAGTGCAGGCAACAAGGGCGACAAGGACAGACGGGGCAGATGGGAGTGGGTGACACGGGTGGACGGGGGCAAATAGGAGCGGGCAATACAGACAAAAGGGAAAAGAGAGAGTGGGCGACACAGATGGACGCAGGAAAGGGAAGCTGGCACCAGAAAGATTTTTTTTGTGGTAGGCCTCCATAATGTTGTACACAGAGCTTCTTCTCCGCCGACCGGCCTCTACTTCCCGGCTTCTTCTCCGCCGACCGGCCTCTACTTCCCGGCTTCTTCTCCGCCGACCGGCCTACTCGCTTCTCTCCGCCGACCGGCCTCTACTTCCCGGCTTCTTCTCCGCCGACCGGCCTCTACTTCCCGGCTTCTTCTCCGCCGACCGGCCTCTACTTCCCGGCTTCTTCTCCGCCGACCGGCCTCTACTTCCCGGCTTCTTCTCCGCCGACCGGCCTCTAGTTTCCCGGCTTCTTCTCCGCCGACCGGCCTCTAGTTCCCGGCTCCTTCTCCGCCGACCGGCCTCTAGTTCCCGGCTTCTTCTCCGCCGACCGGCCTCTAGTTCCCGGCTCCTTCTCTGCCGATCGGCCTCTAGTTCCCGGCTTCTTCTCCGCCGACCGGCCTCTACTTCCCGGCTTCTTCTCCGCCGACCGGCCTCTACTTCCCGGCTTCTTCTCTGCCGACCGGCCCGTACTTCCCGGCTTCTTCTCCGCCGACCGGCCCGTACTTCCCGGCTTCTTCTCCGCCGACCGGCCTCTACTTCCCGGCTTCTTCTCCGCCGACCGGCCTCTACTTCCCGGCTTCTTCTCCGCCCAACCGGCCTCTAGTTTCCGGTTTTCTTCTCCGCCGACCGGCCTCTACTTCCCGGCTTCTTCTCCGCCGACCGGCCTCTACTTCCCGGCTTCTTCTCTGCCGACCGGCCTCTACTTCCCGGCTTCTTCTCTGCCGACCGGCCTCTAGTTCCCGGCTTCTTCTCCGCCGACCGGCCTCTACTTCCCGGCTTCTTCTCTGCCGACCGGCCTCTAGTTCCAGGCTCCTTCTCTGCCGACCGGCCTCTAGTTACCGCTTCTTCTCTACCGACCGGCCTCTAGTTCCCGGCTTCTTCTCTACCGACCGGCCTCTAGTTCCCGGCTTCTTCTCTACCGACCGGCACGTACTTCCCGGCTTCTTCTCTACCGACCGGCCTCTACTTCCCGGCTCCTTCTCTACCGACTGGCCTCTACTTCCCGCTCCTTCTCTACCGACCGGCCTCTACTTCCCGGCTTCTTCTCTCCGTCTTTCGGATTCATTCCAAGAATTGCCATGTCAATTCTTGATCCGAAAGACGCAGCAGGAGCCCTATAATAAGCTATAGGGTGCGATCCTGCTGCATCCAACACACAGCTGCATGTTGGATACATGTTGGATACGTTTAGGATACGATCGACACTGCGTTTTTGGATTTGATTTTCGGGTCTAACATAGACCCGAAATCTAATCCAAAACTGCCGTGTGAACAACCCCTAATAACTTTTAAAGACACCTCCTGAGAATACAGAAGTAGCCAAGTAACGTGGTCAACGGCCGCTTCATAGAAACATAGAAATATGGGCTCACCCTGAATAGGCTTCTTGATACTGTGTTCGCCACTTGCAACCTGCACTGTCCGTAGGTCCGTGTGTGCTGCTCGGATCCCCCACAGGCTATAGCGGTACTAACTTCAATCTTTGTTTGGAAACAATCAACGATCCAGCGCTCACATCAAAAAACCAGCTTACTCCACAAAATCCAATGATAGGAACATAGAAAGGAGCATAAAAACTCTCACATGTTCTGACGCGTTTCGAGCCTGTACAGCTCTTGCTTACAGGTCACCAGCGGCCGCCTCAGGCTGGGTTCACCTCCGCGCTGTTACTACCGCTTTCCTTTTCTGAAAATAATGGCGGCGGCGGGTCGGTCACATGATGGACACCAACAGCATCCGGCGGACCCCACTGACTGTAATGGGGGGGTCGGTCGCATGACGGACACCAACAGCATCCGACGGACCCCACTGACTGTAATGGGGGTCGGTCACATGACGGACACCAACAGCATCCGGCGGACCCCACTGACTGTAATGGGGTCGGTCACATGACGGACACCAACAGCATCCGGCGCACCCCACTGACTGTAATGGGGTCGGTCACATGACGGACACCAACAGCATCCGGCGGACCCCACTGACTGTAATGGGGGGTCGGTCACATGACGGACACCAACAGCAACCGGCGGACCCCACTGACCGTAATGGGGGCCGGTCACATGACGGACACCAACAGCCTCCGGCGGACCCCACTGACTGTAATGGGGGTCGGTCACAACGAACACCAACAGCATCCGGCGGACCCTACTGACTGTAATGGGGGCCGGTCACTTGACGGACACTAACGGCATCCTGCGGACCCCACTGACTGTAATGGGGGCCGGTCACATGACGGGAACCAACAGCAACCGGCGGACCCCACTGACTGTAATGGGGGCCGGTCACATGATGGACACCAACAGCAACCGGCGGACCCCACTGACTGTAATGGGGGTCGATCACATGACGGACATCAACAGAAACCGGCGCACCCCACTGACTGTAATGGGGGGGTCGGTCACATGACGGACACCAACAGCATCCGGCGGACCCCACTGACTGTAATGGGGGGGGTCGGTCACCAACAGCAACCGGCGCACCCCACTGACTGTAATGTGGGTCGGTCAAATGACGGACACCAACAGCATCTGGAGGACCCCACTGACTGTAATGGGGGGTGGAGGGAGGTCGGTCACATGATGGACACCAACAGCATCCGGCGGACCCCACTGACTGTCATGGGGGTCGGTCACAACGAACACCAACAGCATCCGGCGGACTCCACTGACTGTAATGGGGGGTTGGTCACATGACGGACACCAACAGCATCCGGCGACCCCAAACTGACTGTAATGGGGGTCGGTCACCACGCACACCAACAGCAACCGGCGCACCCCACTGACTGTAATGTGGGTCGGTCAAATGACGGACACCAACAGCATCTGGAGGACCCCACTGACTGTAATGGGGGGTGGAGGGAGGTCGGTCACATGACGGACACCAACAGCATCTGGCGGACCCCACTGACTGTAATGGGGGGGGGAGGGAGGTCGGTCACATGACGGACACCAACAGCATCCGGCGGACCCCACTGACTGTAATGGGGGTCGGTCACAACGAACACCAACAGCATCCGGCGGACCCCACTGACTGTAATGGGGGTCGGTCACATGACGGACACCAACAGCATCCGGCGGACCCCACTGACTGTAATGGGGGCCGGTCACATGACGGGAACCAACAGCAACCGGCGGACCCCACTGACTGTAATGGGGGCCGGTCACATGACGGACACCAACAGCACCCGGCGGACCCCCCTTTCTGTAATGGGGCGCGTTCACATGACGGTCACCAACAGCATCCGGCGGACCCCACTGACTGTAATGGGGGTCGGTCACGTGACGGACACCAACAGCAACCGGCGGACCCCACTGACTGTAATGGGGGTCGGTCACATGACGGACACCAACAGCATCCGGCGGACCCCACTGAGTGTAATGGGGGCCGGTCACATGACGGACACCAACAGCATCCGGCGGAGCCCACTGACTGTAATGGGGGTCGGTCACATGACACCTTCTCTACCGACCGGCCTGTACTTCCCGGCTCCTTCTCTGCCGACCGGCCTCTAGTCCCCGCTCCTTCTCGGCCGTCCGGCCTCTAGTTGCCGGCTCCTTCTCTGCCGACCGGCCTCTAGTTCCCGGCTCCTTCTCTGCCGACCGGCCTCTAGTTCCCGGCTCCTTCTCTACCGACCGGCCTCTAGTTCCCGGCTTCTTCTCTACCGACCGGCCTCTAGTTCCCGGCTCCTTCTCTACCGACCGGCCTCTAGTTCCCGCGTCTTCTCTACCGACCGGCCTCTACGTCCCGGCTTCTTCTCTACCGACCGGCCTCTAGTTCCCTGCTCCTTCTCTGCCGACCGGCCTCTAGTTCCCGGCTCCTTCTCTGCCGACCGGCCTTTAGTTCCCCGCGGCTTATCTTCCGACCTGCCTCTAGTGCCGGGCGGGTTCTCTGCCGAGCGGCCGCTAGTTCCCGGCTGCTTCTCTGCCGGCCGGCCTCTAGTTCCCGGCTCCTTCTCTACCGACCGGCCCGTAGTTCCCGGCTCCTTCTCTACCGACCGGCCTGTACTTCCCGCCACCTTCTCTACCGACCGGCCTGTACTTCCCGGCTCCTTCTCTGCCGACCGGCCTCTAGTTCCCAGCTCCTTCTCTCCCGACCGGCCTCTAGTTCCCGGCTTCTTCTCTACCGACCGGCCTCTAGTTCCTGACTCCTTCTCTGCTGACCGGCCCGTACTTCCCGGCTTCTTCCCTGCCGACCGGCCTCTTCTTCCCGGCTTCTTCTCTACCGACCGGCCCGTACTTCCAGGATTCTTCTCTACCGACCGGCCTCTAGTTCCCGGCTTCTTCTCTACCGACCGGCCTCTAGTTCCCGGCTCCTTCTCTACCGACCGGCCCCTAGTTCCCGGCTTCTTCTCTACCGACCGGCCTCTAGTTCCCGGCTTCTTCTCTACCGACCGTCCTCTACTTCCCGGCTCCTTCTCTACCGACCGGCCCCTACTTCCCGGCTTCCTTCTCTACCGACCGGCCTCTAGTTCCCGGCTTCTTCTCTACCGACCGTCCTCTAGTTCCTGGCTTCTTCTCTACCGACCGGCCTCTAGTTCCCGGCTTCTTCTCTACCGACCGTCCTCTAGTTCCTGGCTTCTTCTCTGCTGACCGGCCCGTACTTCCCGGCTCCTTCTCTACCGACCGGCCTCTAGTTCCCGGCTTCTTCTCTACCGACCGGCCTCTAGTTCCCGGCTTCTTCTCTACCGACCGGCCTCTACTTCCCGGCTTCTTCTCTCCGTCAATCGGAATCATTCCAAGAATTGCCAGTTCAATACTTGATCCGAAAGACGCATCAGGAGCACTATAATAAGCTATAGGGTGCGATCCTGCTGCATCCAACACACAGCTGCGTGTTGGATACGTTTAGGATACAATCGACACTGCGTTTTTGGATTTGATTTTCGGGTCTAACATAGACCCGAAATCGAATCCAAAACTGCCGTGTGAACAACCCCTAATAACTTTTAAAGACACCTCCTGAGAATACAGAAGTAGCCAAGTAACGTGGTCAACGGCCGCTTCATAGAAACATAGAAATATGGGCTCACCCTGAATAGGCTTCTTGATACTGTGTTCGGCACTTGCAACCTGCACTGTCCGTAGGTCCGTGTGTGCTGCTCGGATCCCCCGCAGGCTATAGCGGTACTAACTTCAATCTTTGTTTGGAAACAATCAACGATCCAGCGCTCACATCAAAAAACCAGCTTACTCCACAAAATCCAATGATAGGAACATAGAACGTAGCATAAAAACTCTCACATGTTCTGACGCGTTTCGAGCCTGTACAGCTCTTGCTTTCAGGTCACCAGCGGCCGCCTCAGGCTGGGTTCACCTCCGCGCTGTTACTACCGCTTTCCTTTTCTGAAAATAATGGCGGCGGTGGGTCGGTCACATGACGGACACCAACAGCATCCGGCGGACCCCACTGACTGTAATGGGGGGGTCGGTCGCATGACGGACACCAACAGCATCCGACGGACCCCACTGACTGTAATGGGGGCCGGTCACATGACGGGAACCAACAGCAACCGGCGGACCCCACTGACCGTAATGGGGGTCGGTCACATGACGGACACCAACAGCATCCGGCGCACCCCACTGACTGTAATGGGGGTCGGTCACATGACGGACACCAACAGCATCCGGCGGACCCCACTGACTGTAATGGGGGGGGGGGTCGGTCACATGACGGACACCAACAGCAACCGGCGGACACCACTGACCGTAATGGGGGCCGGTCACATGACGGACACCAACAGCAACCGGCGGAGCCCACTGACTTTAATGGGGGTCGGTCACCTGACGGACACTAACAGCATCCGGCGGACTCCACTGACTAATGAGGGTCGGTCACATGACGGACACCAACAGCATCCGGCGGACCCCACTGACTAATGAGGGTCGGTCACATGACGGACACCAACAGCATCCGGGGGACCCCACTGACTGTAATTGGGGGGGGTGGGTCACATGACGGACACCAACAGCATCTGGAGGACCCCACTGACTGTAATGGGGGGGGGTCGGTCACATGACGGACACCAACAGCATCCGGCGCACCCCACTGACTGTAATGGGGGTCGGTCACATGACGGACACCAACAGCATCCGGCGGACCCCACTGACTGTAAAGGGGTCGGTTACATGTCGGACATCAACAGCATCCGGCGCACCCCCCTGACTGTAATGGGGGTCGGTCACTTGACGGACACCAACAGCATCCGGCGGACCCCACTGACTGTAATGGGGTCGGTCACATGACGGACACCAACAGCATCCGGCGGACCCCACTGACTAATGAGGGTCGGTCACATGACGGACACCAACAGCATCCGGGGGACCCCACTGACTGTAATTGGGGGGGGGTCGGTCACATGACGGACACCAACAGCATCTGGAGGACCCCACTGACTGTAATGGGGGGGGGGGGGGGGTCGGTCACATGACGGACACCAACAGCATCCGGCGCACCCCACTGACTGTAATGGGGGGCCGGTCACATGACGGGAACCAACAGCAACCGGCGGACCCCACTGACTGTAATGGGGGCCGGTCACATGACGGACCCCAACAGCATCCGGCGCCCCCCACTGACTGTAATGGGGGGTCGGTCACATGACGGGAACCAACAGCATCCGGCGGACCCCACTGACTGTAATGTGGGTCGGTCAGAACACGGACACCAACAGCATCGGGAGGACCCCACTGACTGTAATGTGGGTCGGTCAAATGACGGACGCCAACAGCATCTGGAGGACCCCACTGACTGTAATGGGGGGCGGTCACATGACGGACACCAACAGCATCCGGCGGAGCCCACTGACTGTAATGGGGGTCGGTCACATGACGGACACCAACAGCATCCGGCGGAGCCCACTGACTGTAATGGGGGGTCGGTCACATGACGGACACCAACAGCATCCGGCGGACCCCACTGACTGTAATGGGGGGGGTCGGTCACATGACGGACACCAACAGCATCCAGCGTACCCCACTGACTGTAATGGGGGTCGGTCACATGACGGACACCAACAGCATCCGGCGCACCCCACTGACTGTAATGGGGTCGGTCACATGATGGACACCAACAGCATCCGGCGGACCCCACTGACTGTAATGGGGGTCGGTCACATGACGGACACCAACAGCATCCGGCGGACCCCACTGACTGTAATGGGGGTCGGTCACATGACGGACACTAACAGCATCCTGCGGACCCCACTGACTGTAATGTGGGTCGATCACGTGATGGACACCAACAGCATCCGTCGGACCCCACTGACTGTAATGGGGGTCGGTCACAACGAACACCAACAGCATCCGGCGGATCCCACTGACTGTAATGGGGGGTTGGTCACATGACGGACACCAACAGCATCCGGCGGAGCCCACTGACTGTAATGGGGGTCGGTCACATGACGGGAACCAACAGCAACCGGCGGACCCCACTGACTGTTATGGGGGGTGTCGGTCACAACGAACACTAACAGCATCCGGCGCACCCCACTGACTGTAATGGGGGGTTGGTCACATGACGGGAACCAACAGCAACCGGCGGACCCCACTGACTGTAATGGGGGGTTGGTCACATGACGGGAACCAACAGCAACCGGCGGACCCCACTGACTGTAATGGGGGTCGGTCACATGACGGACACTAACAGCAACCGGCGGACCCCACTGACAGTAATGGGGGGACGGTCACAACGAACACTAACAGCATCCGGCGGACCCCACTGACTGTAATGGGGGTCGGTCACAACGAACACCAACAGCCTCCCGCCGACCCTACAGACTGTCAGGGGGGCCGGTCACTTGACGGACACTAACGGCATCCGGCGGACCCCACTGACTGTAATGGGGGCCTGTCACATGACGGGAACCAACAGCAACCGGCGGACACCACTGACTGTAATGGGGGCCGGTCACATGACGGACACCAACAGCAACCAGCGGACCCCACTGACTGTAATGGGGGCCGGTCACATGACGGACACCAACAGCATCCGGCGGACCCCACTGACTGTAATGGGGGGGGGTCGGTCACATGACGGACACCAACAGCATCCGGCGGACCCCACTGACTGTAATGGGGGGGAGGGGGGCGGTCACCAACAGCAACCGGCGCACCCCACTGACTGTAATGTGGGTCGGTCAAATGACGGACACCAACAGCATCTGGAGGACCCCACTGACTGTAATGGGGGGTGGAGGGAGGTCGGTCACATGACGGACACCAACAGCAACCAGCGGACCCCACTGACTGTAATGGGGGTCGGTCACAACGAACACCAACAGCATCCGGCGGACCCCACTGACTGTAATGAGGGGTTGGTCACATGACGGACACCAACAGCATCCGGCGGACCCCACTGACTGTAATGGGGGTCGGTCACAACGAACACTAACAGCAACCGGCGCACCCCACTGACTGTAATGTGGGTCGGTCAAATGACGGACACCACCAGCATCTGGAGGACCCCACTGACTGGAATGGGGGGTGGAGGGAGGTCGGTCACATGATGGACACCAACAGCATCCGGCGGACCCCACTGACTGTCATGGGGGTCGGTCACAACGAACACCAACAGCATCCGGCGCACCCCACTGACTGTAATGGGGGGTCGGTCACATGACGGACACCAACAGCATCCGGCGGACCCCACTGACTGTAATAGGGGCCGGTCACATGACGGACACCAACAGAATCCGGCGGACCCCACTGACTGTATATGGGGGCCGGTCACATGACGGACACCAACAGCATCCGGCGGACCCCACTGACTGTAATAGGGGCCGGTCACATGACGGACACCCACAGCATCCGGCGGAGCCCACAGACTGTAATGGGGGGTCGGTCACACCACGCACACCAACAGCATCCGGCGGAGCCCACTGACTGTAATGGGGGTCGGTCACATGATGGACACCAACAGCATCCGGCGGACCCCACTGACTGTAATAGGGGCCGGTCACATGACGGACACCAACAGCATCCGGCGGAGCCCACTGACTGTAATGGGGGTCGGTCACATGACGGACACCAACAGCATCCGGCGGAGCCCACTGACTGTAATGGGGGTCGGTCACATGACGGACACCAACCGGCTCCGGCGGAGCCCACTGACTGTAATGGGGGTCGGTCACAGTGACGGACACCAACAGCATCCGGCGGACCCCACTGACTGTAATGGGGTCGGTCAAATGTCGGACACCAACAGCATCCGGCGCTCCCCACTGACTGTAATGGGGGGTCGGTCACATGACGGACACCAACAGAATCCGGCGGACCCCACGGCCTGTTATGAGGGGTTGGTCACAGGACGGACACCAACAGCATCCGGCGGACCCCACTGACTGTAATGGGGGGTTGGTCACATGACGGACACCAACAGCATCCGGCGGACCCCACTGACTGTAATGGGGGGTCGGTCACATGACAGACACCAACAGCATCCGGCGGACCCCACTGACTGTAATGTGGGTCGGTCACCTGACGGACACCAACAGCATCCGGCCCACCCCACTGACTGTAATGGGGGGTCGGTCACATGACGGACACCACCAGCCTCCGGCGGACCCCACTGACTGTAATGGGGGGTGGAGGGTGGTCGGTCACATGACGGACACCAACAGCCTCTGGCGGACCCCACTGACTGTAATGGGGGGTGGAGGGAGGTCGGTCACATGACGGACACCAACTGCATCCGGCGGACCCCACTGACTGTAATGGGGGGTCGGTCACAACGAACACTAACAGCATCCGGCGCACCCCACTGACTGTAATGGGGGGTTGATCACATGACGGACACCAACAGCAGTCGGCGTACCCCACGGACTGTTATGGAGGTCGGTCACATGACGGACACCAACAGCATCCGGCGGACCCCACTGACTGTAATGGGGGTCGGTCACAACGAACACTAAACAGCATCCGGCGCACCCCACTGACTGTAATGGGGGGTCGGTCACATGACGGACACCAACAGCATCCGGCGGACCCCACTGACTGTAATAGGGGCCGGTCACATGACGGACACCAACCATCCGGCGGACCCCACTGACTGTAATGGGGCCGGTCACATGACGGACACCAACAGCATCCGGCGGAGCCCACTGACTGTAATGGGGGTCGGTCACATTGACGGACACCAACAGCATCCGCGCACCCCACTGACTGTAATGGGGTCGGTCACATGACGGACACCAACACAGCATCCGGCGGACCCCACTGGACTGTAATAGGGGCCGGTCACATGACGGACACCAACAGCATCCGGCGGAGCCCACTGACTGTAATGGGGGTCGTCACATGACGGACACCAACACATACATGCCAACTCTCCCGTTTTTGGCGGGGGGTCCCGCTATTTGGGGTCCCCTCCCGCCCTCCCGGGGAGTTAGCATTCCTCCGCCGCCTGCAGGCGGCGGGGGTCTTTAAATTACCGCGGCGCAAGAGTAGCGCTGGTGCGCTACTCTTGCTCGCGCGGACCGCTCCTACAGGCGGGTGCAGCGGCCGCAGCGGCCGCTCACCCGCCCGCGGTCTCACTGTGCGGGGAGGAGGCAGGAGGGATCGCTCCCTCCTCCCTCCTCTCCCTGTATGTACGCGCCGGTGTGTGCGCCGCACAACAGGTCAGAGGCGCAGGGGGAAGTGACCGGCGGCTGCAGGGGAGTGACGCGCGGCTGCTCTCACTTCCCCCTGCGCCGCTGAAGAGATCGGTCGGGAGCGGCCACGCTGCAGGAGCCTGGTAAGGTAAGTGGATTTTATTATTTAATTTTTATTAGCTTTAGGGGCTCTAACCTGGCTAACAGAGAGGGCAACTACCTGGCAACAGAGGGGGCACTACCTGCGACAAATTGGGGCACTACCTGGCTAACAGATGGGGCACTACCTGGCTAACAGAGGGGGGCACAACCTCGCAACAGGGGGGGCACGACCTGGCCACAGAGGGGGGCACTACCTGGCAACAGAGGGGCACTACCTGGCAACAGAGGGGACATCTACCTGGCAACAGAGGGGGCACTACCTGGCAACAGAGGGGGCACTACCTGGCAACGAGAGGGGCACTACCTGGCTAACAGATGGGGCACTACCTGGCAAACGATGGGCCCACTACCTGGCAACAGAGGGGACACTACCTGGCAACAGAGGGGGCACTACCTGGCAACAGAGGGGGCACTACCTGGCAACAGAGGGGCACTACCTGGCTAACAGATGGGGGCACTACCTGGCTAACAGATGGGGCACTACCTGGCTAACAGAGGGGCACTACCTGGCAACAGAGGGGGGCACTACCTGGCAACAGATGGGGGCACTACCTGGCTAACAGATGGGGGCACTACCTGGCTAACAGATGGGGGCACTACCTGGCTAACAGATGGGGGCACTACCTGGCAACAGAGGGGACATCTACCTGGCAAACAATGGGGGCACTACCTGGCAAACAGATGGGGCACTACCTGGCAAACAGATGGGGCACTACCTGGCAAACAGATGGGGGCACCTACCTGGCTGACAATGGGGGCACCTACCTGGCTAACAATGGGGGCACCTACCTGGCTAACAATTGGGGGCACCTACCTGGCTAACAATGGGGGGCACCTACCTGGCTAACAATGGGGGCATCTACCTGCTACAAATTTGGCTCTACCTGGCTACAGAGGGGGCATCTACTTGGCTACAAGGGGGCATCTACCGCCTGTAAGGGGCACTACCTGGTTATGGGGGGCTACTACCTGGCAATAAGGGCATCTACCTGGCTTTCTTCCAAAGCCGTTATGCAGTTAGGTGGAGTGGGTGTGGCTTTTTTGAAGGGGCGTGGCATACCAACAAGATGGGCGTGTCCATGCAAATTTCTCCTGCTTTTTTTCATTTTCGAAAGTTGGCAAACTATGCACCAACAGCATCCGGGCGGAGCCCACTGACTGTAATGGGGGTCGGTCACATGACGGACACCAACAGAATCCGGCGGACCCCACTGACTGTAATGAGGGGTTGGTCACATGACGGACACCAACAGCATCCGGCGGACCCCACTGACTGTAATGGGGGGTTGGTCACATGACGGACACCAACAGCATCCGGCGGACCCCACTGACTGTAATGGGGGGTCGGTCACATGACGGACACCAACAGCATCCGGCGGACCCCACTGACTGTAATGGAGGGGTCAGTCACATGACGGACACAAACAGCATCCGGCGGACCCCACTGACTGTAATGGGGGGTCGGTCACAACGAACACTAACAGCATCCGGCGCACCCCACTGACTGTAATGGGGGTCGTCACATGACGTACACCAACAGCATCCGGCGCACCCCACTGACTGTAATGGGGGTCGGTCACATGACGGACACCAACAGCATCCGGCGTACCCCACTGACTGTAATGGGGGTCGGTCACATGACGGACACCAACAGCATCCGGCCCACCCCACTGACTGTAATGGGGGTCGGTCACATGACGGACACCAACAGCAACCGGCGGACCCCACTGTCTGTACTGGGGGGGTCGGTCACATGTCGGACACCAACAGCATCCCGCGTTCCCCTCTGACTGTAATGGGGGGGTCGGTCACATGACGGACACCAACAGCATCCGGCGCACCCCACGACTGTAATGGGGTCGGTCACATGACGGACAAACAGCATCCGGCGGCACCCCACTGACTGTAATGGGGGGGGGGTCGGTCACATGACGGACACTAACAGCATCCGGCGGACTCCACTGACTGTAATGGGGGGGGGGGGTCGTGTCACCAAAAA
This sequence comes from Phyllomedusa bahiana, assembly GCA_025379985.1. Taxonomy (NCBI): domain Eukaryota; kingdom Metazoa; phylum Chordata; class Amphibia; order Anura; family Hylidae; genus Phyllomedusa; species Phyllomedusa bahiana. The sequence goes on along the minus strand of JAODAL010010065.1, from coordinate 40,667 downwards.
CGCGCCCCATGACTGTAATGTGGGTAGGTCAAATGACGACACCAACAGCATCTGGAGGACCCACTGACTGTAATGGGGGGGTGGAGGTTCGGGTCACAGTACGGACACCAACAGCAACCGGCGACCCCACTGACTGTAATGGGGGTGGTACATGACGGATCACAACAGCATCGGCGGACCCCACGACTTAAGGGGGGTTGGTCACATGAGGACACAACAGCATCGGCGGACCCCACTGACTGTAATGGGGGTCGTCACATGACGGACCACCAACAGCATCCGGCGGACCCCACTGATGTAATGGGGGGTCGGTCACAACGAACACTAACAGCATCTCGGTGCACTCCACTGACTGTAATGGGGGGTTCGGTCACATGACGGACACCAACAGCATCGGCGGACCCCACTGACTGTAATAGGGGTGGCTCACATGACGGACACCAACAGCATCCGGCGGAGCCCACTGACTGTAATGGGGGTCGCTCACCTGACGGACACCAACAGCATCCGGCGCCCCGCACTGACTGTAATGGGGGTCGGTCACATGACGGACCAACAGCATCCGGCGCACCCCCCTGACTGTAATGGGGGGTCGGTCACATGACGGACACCAACAGAATCCGCGTGACCCCACTGACTGTAATGAGGGGTTGGTCACATGACGGACACCAACCAGCATCCCCCCGGGCGGAAAACCCACTGACTGTAATGAGGGTTGGTCACATGAGGGACACCAACAGCATCCCGGCGGACCCCACTGACTGTAATGAGGGGTGGTCACATGACGGACACCAACGCATCCGGCGCACCCCACTGGACTGTAATGTGGGGTTGGTCACATGACGGACACCAACAGCAACCGGCGGACCCCACTGACTGTAATGGGGGGGGTCGGTCACAACGAACACTAACAGCATCCGGCGCACCCCACTGACTGTAATGGGGGGACGGTCACAACAACACTAACACCCACCCGGGGCGGGGCTGGGCCCAAGGTTTTTGGGTCCCCTAGGCAAAAAAAGACATGTAGCACCCCCCCCCTTTGCTCCCAATGTGAAATTCGGCCCCCTTTCCCATACCATTTGCACCCCCTTCCTGCCTGTTTGAAGGGGACCCCCAGGGGTCGCCACCTTTCCCTACCCGTTTCCCGGCCCTGATCCGGCGCCCCCACTGACTGTAATGGGGGGTCGCGAGGGGACACCAACGCTCCGGGGACCCCACGACTGTAAAAGGGGCCCGGTCAATCGGACCCCCAACAGAATCCGGCGGAACCCCAAGATGAATTTGGGGGCCCCGGGTCACATGACGGAACCAACGCTTTCCGCCCACCCCACTGACGAAAATGGGGGGTCGGTCACATGACAGACCCCAACAGAACCCGGCTGACCCCACGACTGAAAATTTGGGTGGGTACATGACGGAAACCAAAAAGCATCCCCCGGACCCCATGACTGTAATGGGGGGGGGGGAGGCCGGTCACAGGCCCGGCACTAAAGCATCCGGCGCCCCCCCAGCTGTAATGAGGGTCGGTCACATACGGACACAAAACGCACCCGGGGGCGGAACTCCATGACTATGGGGTCGGTCACATGCGGACACCAACAGCATCCGGCGGGCCATGACTGTAAGGGGGGGCGGTGGGTTTGCCATCGTGGGTGCTCTTTCTTTGACTTTTCCCTGCTGTGTTTATTAAAATTACATATTATTTTCTTCTTTTTTTTACAGAATCTGCGACACAGACGCGATCCCGCCCTGATCCACATTCATATAATTATTTTTCCTCACTACTAATTTTTGTAATTTCACAATTTTCCTTCTGTCGCTGATACTTCTGAGGGTTTCGTCTCCTCCTCAGCAGATTTGCGCTTTTCTTCCTCCTTTGATGCTCGAGTTGAACAGCATTAATCATACGTTTCGCCGCCTTCTATCCAATATCAGACAATAGTCGGCGACGTCTTTTCTTTTATTATAATATCGACTCCTCTAGCAAATCACAGTGGATTCAGCCTCCCTTTAAGCAGCCATTTTTAATGGCGCTCACCCCAACGCTTTATTCCCTCCTTTTAATTAATCTTATACACATTCCCCCATTTTATTGAACTTCGACTTTCTAGAATCAAACGGACGCAGAATAGTTTTGCTCAAAGTCAAACTGGACCCACTGGGCCTCATTACTCAAACTTGACAGGAAGACAGTCCTGGTTGCCCGTAGCAACCAATCAGAGCTCAGCTTTCGTTTTTCCACAGCTGCTTAAAAGTTTAAAAGCTGAGCCCCGGGTTGGGGCGCTAGATCCTAATTGGTTATTAGGGGCAACAAAGGCCGCCAAAATGTTAGAAAGGTTTTAATTACTGAGGCTCTTGTCCTCAATACTATTCGGTGAAAAATTTGCAGAGTCCCCCACGCGGCTTGCCGATTTAAAAATTGGGCGCTTTAAAAACCTTTGATTTTTTGGCTTTACTTTTATGGGTAAATTTTTTGATCCTGTATACACAGTGTATAGCAATGTGCCCGTCCCCCAATGAGCTGAGGTGGGGACACACATGCTCGTCACCCCCCTACAGCCCGTCTCTGCATAAAATCTCTGTACGTGTAGTAAAGCAATGTGCACGTCCACTAATAGCCAAGGCTGGAGGGGAAAGCTCAGAAATTTCCCCCTACAGCCAGGTCTCGCTTAGTATCCTCTGTACAAGTGTATAGAATGTGCTGCCACCCAATGAGAGGGCTGGAGGACACACATGCTCAGTCACTCGTTATAACGGCTCTGATAGTGATCTCTGAAAGGTATTCAAAATGAGTCTGCCTAATGAGTAAGGGTGGGGGACACACATCTCAGTTCCCCCCTCCGCCAAGGGGGTTGTATAGTGTCTCTGTCAGTGATAAATGTGCAGTCTGCCTAAAAGGGAAGGCTGGAGGACCACATGCTCAGTCACTTCAGCCAGGTCCTGTTTGATCTCTGACAGAGTTTAAAACAATGTGATATCCACCTAAATGAGCTGGGTTGGAGGACACACTTCTCATCATCCCCCTACACCAGGTCTCTGTATATGATCTCTATACACAGTGTTTACAAGTGCACGTCCCCACCTAATGAGCTGAGATGAAGGACACACAGCCGGGACTTCCCTACAGCCAGTCTTGTATAGTATTTGTCAGTGTATAGCAAAAATGCCCTCCCTCTAAAGGTAAGGGGTGGAGGACACACATGCTCAGTCACTCCCTACAGCCAGGGCTCTGCATAGTGTCCTCTATACATAGGTATAGCAAAGTGCAGTCCACCCAAAAGCTGAGGTGAGGACACACATGCTCAGTCACTTTCCCTCAGTCAGTGGCCAGATATCTGTACAGCGATCCTCTATTCACTGCAGGACAGCTGAAAAAACATTTGTTTGTCTGGGAAGAAACAGACTCTCTGCAGTAAATGGCAATAGGCAGTGTAAGTAAGAAGACCCAGTGTTAACAGCTGCCAGATGGGGAAGGAGACCGATTACACCCAGAACCTGTCCCCAGCACCACAGGGGACACATGGAAGCCATAAATGATACAAAAATAGCATTTTGCTAGAAATCCTGCAAATTACTGAAAAATAAAAAATGTTCAGTATTTTAGAACCAATGGTATCACAATGATTTATGGGACAATGCTGGTAATTGCCACCATTAAATTCCAGCTCTTGCATGTGGGCGCCGTGGGAGTATGCCACCCAGCAGGCAAGTCAAACCCCTAATTCTATACTCCTTTTTTGCCCCCCTTTCAAATCCTTCGGGCCCTGGGGCCCCCAAAATCACACGGAGTCTGATCACAGATCCCACTGTAGTTTGCAGAGTTTCTGGCTCTTTGTGTGGATCCTGATGCAGATTACTAATATAAACGGCTCCTCCACCCTCTTCACTGTACGAGGTGTATCCAGGTAGTCTGTATCCAGCAATTACAGTCCTTGAACCACGTCTCTCCTCACATCCAAATGATTCCTCGGTATGATGGCCATTAGTACGTCTGTTGCCAAAGCTACCAGTATTAGTGCATATTATATTAAGGACATGACAATTACGTTTTGTTTTCTCGACATCAACTGCATCTACTGTCCGATTTTTGCGCTCTGAGTAGGGGCGCCCTTTAAATTGGGGCTCATGCGATATAATTTATACAGAATGGTGCTATTGCATGCAGCGGTCACAGGGCAGAAGTGCTGGGAACATGTACAAGCTGCGCCGTAGAAACCGCGACAATGTGCGGTGAGATCATGTTAACCTGCAAAATGGGCGGCTACTATCAATTTACTAAAAGCACGGATCTGCGGGAAAAAAAAAAAATCACAATTCAGAGTCATTCCATTTGTGCCACATGTTGAAACTGTTTCACCTGCACCGGCGTCACATGTCAAAGCCCCATGTCCCAAGTCAAGGTGTATCCTGCACCATGACCACACCTCGGAGCGGTCTCACCTGCCCCATCATCACATGTCATAGCCTCATGTATGATCACCAAGGGAAAGGGTGTCCTACACCATGACCACGCCTCGGAGCGGTCTCGGCTGCCCCATCATCACATGTCATTGCCACATGTATGAGCTCCAATTCAACGGTTGTCCTACACCATGACCACGCCTCGGAGCGGTCTCGCCTGCCCCATCATCACATGTCATAGCCTAATGTATGAGCTACCATTGCAAGGGTGTACTACACCATGACCACGCCTCGGAGCGGTCTCGCCTGCCCCATCAGCTCGTCATAGCCTCATGTATGAGCTCCAATTCAAAGGGTGTCCTACACCATTACCACGCCTCGGAGCGGTCTCGCCTGCCCCATCATCACATGTCATAGCCTCATGTATGAGCTCCAATTCAAAGGGTGTCCTACACCATGACCACGCCTCGGAGAGGTCTCGCCTGCACCATTGTCACATGTCATAGTCCCATGTCCCAATTCAAAGGGTGTCCTACACCATGACCACACCTCGGAGCAGTCTCGTCTGCCCCATCATCAAGTGTCATAGTCCCATGTCCCAATTCAAAGGATGTCCTGCACCGTGACCACGCCTCAGAGTTGTCTCGTCTGCCCCATCATCAAGTGTCATAGTCCCATGTCCCAATTCAAAGGGTGTCCTACACCATGACCACGCCTCGGAGCGGTCTCGCCTGACCCATCATCAAGTGTCATAGACCCATGTCCCAAAACAAAGGGTGTCCTACACAATGACCACGCCTCGGAGCGGTCTCGCCTGTCCCATCATCAAGTGTCATAGTCCCATGTCCCAATTCAAAGGGTGTCCTGCACTGTGACCACGCCTCGGAGTGGTCTCGCCTTCAACATTGTCACGTGTCATAGTCCCATGTCCCAATTCAAAGGGTGTCCTGCACCGTGACCAGGCCTCAGAGCGGTCTCACCTGTCCCATCATCACATGTCATAGCCTCAGGTATGAGCTCCAATTCAAAGGGTGTCCTGCACCGGGACCATGCCTCGGAGCGGTCTCGCCTGTACCATAGTCACGTCTCATAGCCCCATGTCCAATTCAAGGGGTGTCCTGCAATGTGACCACACCTCGGAGCGGTCTTGCATGCCCCATCATACCATGTCATATCCTCGTGTATGAGCCTCAATTCAAACGGTGTCCTGCACCATGACCACACCTCAGAGTGGTCTCGCCTGCACCATAGTCAAGTGTCATAGTCCGATGTCCCAATTTAAAGGGTGTCCTGCACCTTGACCACGCCTCAGAGTGGTCTCACCTGCACCATCATCCCGTGTCATAGTCCCATGTCCCAATTCAAAGGGTGTGACCACGCCTCGGAGCGGTTACGCCTGCACCATCGCCAGATGTAAGAGTGCTATGTGTGAGCCTCATTTTAAAGAGTGCCCTATGCTGTGGCCACAATATACAACAGAAATACTAGCATCAATTATGGCGCTTCTTCTCTCATAGCTCTCAGTTGTGCTGTCCCTCTATTATTCCTCCTGGAAATGTATTGATAAACCATCAATGTGCGAGATGGGAACATCTAGAGCAGCTATGACCTCTCCTGACCTTTCTGGTTTAGTAAATCCTTTTGTTCCCTGTGAAATCACAATTCTAGAGCTTTTTCTCCTAAATCTCTGTGCTGTTCCTCTGTTATTCCTCCTGCAAATGTATTCCTGAATCGGTCAACTGGGTGGTACCATTGAAGTTTTCGGGGGAGTCCCTGCACACACTGTCAGTATTGATTGGCCAAGGTCAGACTGTGCAGGACACCCGCCCAAAAGGCCACACCCAGCTGACAGATTGGTAATACATTTCTAGGAGAAATAAAAGAGGAACAAGACAGAGATCTAAGACTAGATGCACACAACTTATTTTTGTGAAGTGACAAAAAGCACTTATTTCACAGAAAAAAACGTGCGTGTGACTACATGGATTTTTACACGCACTTTCTATATTTGATGCGCCTTTTGCTGCTTATTCTTACACGTTTTTACGGGACAGGAGACTTCATTGTAATTGAGAACACAGCGCTCCCCTGTACTGCTGTGTTCTCCATTCTGTTCTATGAGAGTTCCCAGTACAGGGGAGCGCTGTGTTCTCCTCCATTCTGTCTATTTAGGGAGTTCTCGGTACAGAGGAGCACTGTGTTTTCCATTCTGTTCTACAGGAGTTCCCAGTACAGGGGGAGCGCTGTGTCCTCCACTCTGTCCTATGGGAGTTCCCAGTACAGGGGAGCTCTGTGTTCTCCATTCTGTTCTATGGGAGTTCCCAGTACAGGGGAGCGCCGTGTTTGGCCATACTCAGCACACCATAGAACAGAATGGAGAGTGTGACCGGATCCCCATTCTGAGCTAGAACTTTCAAGGGCCCGTTCATGCAATAGGTGCAGGTCCGACTTCTGTTCCCGCATCTATCAGATGCCACATCCTATCGATGTACCATCAAAGTCTATAGGGGAATATCCCTTTAAGTGGAAATCATGGCTGACAGATTTGAGGAGGGGCCTCAAAGAAATGCGGCGCACTTTATATACCATCAAAGTGCACGGTGGGAGCACCCCTTTAATTACAAAAAAAATCTGCATGACTGTTTTACCTTTTTTCTAGGTGCATTTTCTTTGGTTGAGAAGTGCAGCAAAAACGCGCCAAAACCGCAGTGTGTAAACCCAGCCCGAGTGGAACATTACAACCCTTCAGCCAGAAGAGTGAAGACTGCGGCAATACTGCGACATAAACCGTAAGCTGCGCAGAAGAGAAAGGACCACGCGTGGCCCCTGGATTTTCATTTCCGCCATCGGCGAGGTGACAGCTTCTCCCCTGCATCCTCGCCGCAGACTTGCTAATTCCGTAATCTGTATTGTGACTGTCTAGACATTGTTTGGGTCTGGGCGAGCGGTGGGCCTGCTGCTTCGCTGTGCGCCCGCTGCGGTGGGCAGAGTTCACTGGCGCTGTCCCGCTCTGTCTCTTCAGTCATTATGAGGCTAAATTATTCCGCTTTCCCAGACGAGAGTCACGGCGGAGCGGCGAGAGCGAGGGAGACAGGCGAGGTAAACAGGTCAAACGCCTCGGTTATCTGCATCGTCAGATTGCTCAGTGGCCGTGTACACAGCCGGCAAAGGGGCACGAACGCCGCCGCCGCATCAAGGCACAAACACAAAAGCGCTGTTCTACAAGGAATAAAAAAAAAATTAAATCTTGCTTGCAGTCCTATGTAAATCTATCTTACAGGCCTCGTGCGGAAACGCCGCAGACATGACCGACAGCGAATTAAGCACTGTAGAATGAGAAGTTCGTCAACTTTCTAATAGACTTTGGGCCACATGTGTGAAAAATGTCTAGGTCTAAAATTCACTTTGTTTCCCGTAGCAACCAATCAGAGCGCCCCTTTGATTTCATACAGTGCTCTGGAGAAATTAAGGGGGCATTCTGATTGGTTGCAATGGGCAACATAGTGAGTTTTAGACCTAGATAGTTTTCATACATGTGGCCCTTGTATATAAATTCAGCTGCCGGTTTCAAGATCTCCGCTTGCTTTCAGTGAGTTGGTCCAGGCTCAAAACCTGTGCTGATACTTGTTAGGCCTCGTTCACACGGCTTATTTGGGCACGTATTGCAGCCCGTAATTCGCGGCGTACTGCGCTCAATATGGGGCGAGATCCGTCCCAATCATTACGGTAATCCACAGTTCTCATAGAGAACTATGAATTCCGTCTCCTCTCCCTGCTCGGCGAATCCGCCGCGGGGGGAGAGAAGTGACAGGTCATTTACTAGCAACGTATACGCACCGCTAGTAATGATAGTCTATGGGCCGGCGAAGTGCCGGCCCCGTTCACACGGCTTAATTGCGGGGCGTTATTACACCCCGCAATTAAGCCGTGTGAACATAGCCTTACAGTTGTGTCCAGGTCGATACAATGTAATAGTGCAGGTAAAAATAATTGAACAAACTATCAGAACTGGGCATGTCTACCTTGCAGATAGCTGTATGGATAGGGGAGCAGTGGGAAACTGTTAAAGGGGTCGTCTCACTACAGGGATCGCTGCTTTTTATGTTAAAGATCTTACAAAAACAAGTCACTTTGCATTATGTGTCCATTACCAGTGTCCTACCTATTCCTAGATATCCCCTCTTGTATGGGCTGCCTCAGCTCATCAGGTCGCTATCGCTACAGACCTGTTCCATCTGTACTGATAGGCTGCCAGCACTGGTTGCTATAACTAAAGACCTGTTTGATCTCTCCTGATTGGCTGCCAGCACTGGTTTCTATATCTTCAGACCTGTTTGATCTCTCCTGATAGGCTGCCAGCAATGGTTGCTATAACTACCGACCTGTTTGATCTCTCCTGATGGGCTGCCAGCACTGGTTGCTATAGCTACAGACCTGTTCCATCTCTCCTGATAGGCTGTCAGCACTGGTCGCTATAGCTACAGACCTGTTTGATCTCTCCTGATAGGCTGCCAGCACTGGTTGCTATAGCTACAGACCTGTTTGAGCTCTCCTGATAGGCTGCCAGCACTGGCTGCTATAGCTACAGACCTATTTGAGCTCTCCTGATAGGCTGCCAGCACTGGTTGCTATAGCTACAGACCTGTTTGATCTCTCATGATAGGCTGGCAGCACTGGTTGCTATAGCTACAGACCTGCTTCTAATAGAAGCCAGTAAACACGCCCCTGAATTCAAAGTGAGACCAAGAAAATAGGACAGAGGTGAAATGAATCAATGTAGTGAGACAACCCCTTTAATGGGGCCCTTGGCATGACGCATGGTATGTTAGGGCTGGGGCTGCTATTGAGGGAGATAGGCAGAGAAAGAGGTAGACTGCAGTCATGTCAAGTAGGGAGGCCTCAAGAGTCCACTTCATCAGTCAAAGTTTCCCACCTCCCCCCATGAGCGCGCTCCCCCAGTGCCCTCCCCCGAAAGTGCCACTCCACCACAGCCCCCCCCCCATCAGTCACCACTCCCCATCCCCAGTCTCCGAGAGCCCGCTCCTCTGTTGAACGCCCCCCAAAGAGCCTGTTCCACCATTGGTCCCCCCCCAAGAGCCCTCTGCTCCACTATTGCCCCTCCAAACGCCGGTTCCACCATTGGGCCCCCCTCCAGAGCCCGTTGCTCCACGGGACCCCACTCCCCAAGAGCCCGTTCCACCTTTGCCCCCCCCCCCCCCCTCCCCAAGAGCCTGTTGCTCCACCATTGCCCCCTCCCTTTGAGAGTTCATCAGTGGGCTCCCCTGCACATCATGTCCTGCTTACACAGGTGTCTTGCTACTTGTTACAGCAGAGATGTGGACAGGACTGGCTTTTGATATTGATATATATGAATACCCCATTCACTGGCAGCGAGCGGAGATCCTGAGGGATTTGATGCACATTAGAACATTTTAATAGTTTTTATTAAGGATTAGGCTTTATCCACAGAGCACAGGACTCAGGCACCAAATGTGGACTTGAAATTCCACAAAACGGTCCAGACACAAATCCTCCCCGACCCCTCTCTCTAAATTCACTTGGCGTAGAGGTATCTCTACTACTTATAATACATGCACAAGGCAGCGCGGCGGGGGATAAGCAGGAATATTACAGTCAGCAGCAGAGGAGACAGATCATGTGCTTACCTGCTGTGCACAAGGGCCCGCTGCTCCCTGAAGCAGGACAGGTGCGGGCCGGGCTGAGGACTAATGGCCGCCCAGGTGTCTGATGAGTGATTCTAGGACAGGTTTATGATCTGAGGCTGGGATCACACACTACGTTCCAGGTGTCCATAGAGTACTGTAAAGAAAGTTTCCCCAGTCGATACTGCCATAGATATTAAAGGGGTTGTCTCACTACATTGATTTATATCACCTCCATCCTGTTTTCTTGGTTTCACTTTGAATTCAGGGCCGTGTTTATTGGCTTCTACTAGACTGCAATCGAAGCCAGGTCTGTAGCTATAGCGACCAGTGCTGGCAGCCTATCAGGAGATCAAACAAGTCTGTAGCTATAACAACCAGTGCTGGCAGCCTATCAGGAGAGAGCGAACAGGTCTGTAGCTATGGCGACCAGTGCTGGCAGCCTATCGGGATAGATAAAACAGGTCTGTAGCTATAGCACTTTATAATATCACAGTAGCTAGTTACTGTGATATTATAAAGTGCATGAGAGCTGAGAAGGCAGCTCTATTTAGCAGCTTGGAGCTAGATGGTATACTGATATAGAATCATATTTACTTGAACAGTGACTGGTAGCTATGCAACCAGCGTGGATAGCTATCTAGGAAGGAATGAAGAGGTCTGTCAGCTATAGATTCCAGTGCCTGGCAGAATATCCCATGAATGAGATTCAAACAGGTCTGTAGCTAATGTCAACCCCAGCGCTTGGTTAGCCTTGATCAGGAGGATTGAATACAGGTCTGTAGCTATAGCAGACCAGTGCTGGCAGCCTATCAGGAGGATGAAACAGGTCTGTAGCTTAGCAACCAGGCTGGCAGCCTATCAGGAGAGAGTGAACAGGTCTGTAGCTATAGCGATCAGTGCTGGCAGCCTATCATGAGAGATAGGACAGGTCTGTAGCTATAGCGACCAGTGCTGGCAGCCTATCAGGAGAGAATGAACAGGTCTGTAGCTATAGCAACCAGCGCTGGCAGCCTATCAGGAGAGATTGAACAGGTCTGTAGCTATAGCGACCAGTGCTGGCAGCCTATCAGGAGAGATCAAACAGGTCTGTAGCTATAGCAACCAGTTGGCAGCCTATCAGGAGAGATTGAACAGGTCTGTAGCTCTAGCAACCAGCGCTGGCAGTCTATCATGAGAGATTGAACAGGTCCGTAGCTATAGCGACCAGCGCTGGCAGTCTATCATGAGAGATTGGACAGGTCTGTAGCTATAGCAACTTGAGGATCTGTTGCAGCCCATTCAAGAGTGGATATCTAGGAATAGGTAGGGCACTGTTAATGGACACATATTGCAAAGTGACTTGTTTTTGCAAGATCTTTAACATAAAAAGCAGCGATCCCTGTAGTGAGACAACCCCTTTAATAGAGCAGACGTAGCCCTGCGTGGGTTATGATCACATGGCGGCTTTCAACGCTTTTTTTTTTGCATGGATTCCTCATGTAAGGTTCAGTACTCGCAGCGTTTTTTTTTTTAATGGATGACAGATCCGTTGTGATGAAAGGAAAAACGTATGCAGTAACGTGTTCATTGACTCTTATAGGTGGACGAATGTGCAATGTACATTGACATAGTGTCCATTTCTACACTTTCCCGATGGAGGACGCCGGGCGCTGCGCTTTTTCAAGTGAAGAAAAGTATAAATTACAGTATAAGTTTTTTTACAATGTATATCAATGGAGAACGCATCCTGGTGTATGCGCCCATGTTGTAAACGTATGTGTTTGTATCTGTCATCAAACATTTAAACAAAGCTACCCAATCGAATTGCATACGTTTAGCGTACTCGTTATAACGTACATGTTTTGACGTACAGTCAAACGCGGTGTGCACTAAGCCTAATCCTCACCAAAAAAAACCTATAAAAAGTGACTGTCATACGCCTCCCATTGGAAAATCAGCGCTGTCGTAGTTCACACGATGCTAATTTTTCTCGCTTAATGTCAGCGCCGACAAAGAAAGGACGTGTGACTTCTTTGAGGGGTTTTCTGCGCCGCTCATAATAGGGTGAAGGGGCAGAAAATCCGCCTTGGACAGTCGGCGTCGTTTCCTTGTCTGAATTCCTCCATTACAAGCGCAGAACTTTCGCCGAGGAAACGACGATGATTCCGCCACGTGGACTTACCCTTAGGCCTCGTTCACACGGCTTATTTGGCCGCGGATTGGAGCCGTACTGCGCGCCGTATTTGTGCTGCAGTACGGCTCCAATCTGTCCCAGCCATTACGGTAATCCACAGTTCTCATAGAGAACTATGGATTTCGTCTCTCCTGCCCACTCGGCGAATCCGCCGGGCAGGGAGAAAGTGACATGCACATTATTTACGGCGTGTACGCGCTGTGAATAATGCATGTCTATGGGGCTGGCGAGCTGTCGGCCCCCCGCCCCGCTGCACGGCTGCCGGCGTAATTGCGGGGCAAAATCCGTCCCCGCAATTACGCTGGCAATAAGCCGTGTGAACCGGGCCTTAGGCTATGCTCACAAGGCTTAAACTGGGATGTATTTCGGCCCGTAATTCGCGGCGTACTGCACTAAATATGGGCCGAAATACGGCCCAGTCATTACGGTAATCCACAGTTCTCATAGAGAACTGTGGATGACGCCTCCTCTCCCCGCTCGCACAATACGCCTAGGGAGGAGATAAGGGACATGAATGTCTATGGGGCCGGCGGGCTGCCGGCTCCCTGCCCCGCAATTATGCCGTGTGAACATAGCCTGCCATAGCATCCTCAGCCATAGTACCCCATACTCCCTGACATAGCGCCCTCAGCCATAGTACCCCATACTGCCTGCTGTAGCACCCCATACTGCCTGCCATAGCATCCTCAGCCATAATACCCCATACTCCCTAACATAGCGCCCTCAGCCATAGTACCCCATACTGCCTGCGTAGCACCCCATACTGCCTGCCATAGCATCCTCAGCCATAATACCCCATACTCCCTAACATCGCGCCCTCAGCCATAGTACCCCATACTGCCTGCGTAGCACCCCATACTGCCTGCCATGTTACCTATAGCTCATGATGCCTGCCATAGTGCCCTCAGCCATAGTACCCCACACTGCCACCGCACTCTCAGTCATAGTACCTCATACTACCTGCCATTGTGCCCTCAGCCATAGTACCCCACACTGTTTGCCACCACACTCTGAGCCATAATACCCCATACTGCCTGCCATAGCATCCTCAGCCAAAGTACCCCAAACTCCCTGACATGGTTCTCCTTAGCCATAGTACCCCATACCACCTGCCATAGTGCCCTCAGCCATAATACCCCATACTGTCTGCCATAGCATCCTCAGCCATAGTACCCCATACTCCCTGACATAGTGCCCTCAGCCATAATACCCCATACCACCTGCCATTGTGCCAGCCATAGTACCCCATACTACCTGCCATGTTACCTATACCTCATGATGCCTGCCATAGTGTCCTCCGCCATAATACCTGATACAGCCTGCCATAGCGCCCCATCATAGTGCCCCATACTACTTATACCTCATGACTCCTGCTATAATACTCTAGCACCATAGTACCCCAATACTGTCTGCCCTCTAACCTATACCCCACGCTATACTGCATGCCATAGTGCCCTCAGCCATAGTACCCCATATTGCCTGTCCTAGTGCCCTCAGCCATGATACCTTATACTGCCTGCCATTGTGCCCTCAGCCATGGTACCCCATAACCACCTGCCACAGCACCCTCAGCCATTAGACCCCATACTCCCTGCCACAGTGCCCTCAGCCACAGTACCCCATACTGTTTACCACAGTGCCCTCAGCCACAGTACCCCATACTGTTTACCACAGTGCCCTCAGCCATAGTATCCCATACTCCCTGCCTTAGTGCCCTCAGCCATAGTACCCCATACTGTTTTCCACAGTGCCCTCAGCCATAGTACCCCATACTCCTGCCACAGTGCCCTCAGCCATAGTACCCCATACTGTCTGCCCTCTAACCTATACCCCATGCTATACTGCCTGCCATAATGCCCTCAGCCATAGTACCCCATACTGTTTTCCACCGTGCCCTCAGCAATAGTACCCCATACTCCCTGCCATGCTCCAAAATAGGTGTTCCTAGGCTCAGGGCTAAAATCCACCAGAATCGGGAGACAAAAAGTTGACAAGTATGTGAATAGTTATCACTAGAATGCTGTTCATCCTGATCTTCCTGGTGCATCTATACATTAGCAGAACTATTGTGACACAAAGACTGACCATTAGGAGGGATGGGGGGATATACGGGCACTGAGTCGGTCAGACTGTATTATTTTACTTTGTTGCAAAATCATAGGAGTAACCGCAATACGAGCGCACAGTGTGAATCCGACCCTACTCGGCGTAACCCATTTGGATGGGCGACTCTCGGAGACGTCCATCAGTGGTGGGCACCCAGCACCTGATAGGTGACATGAGAGGTGACTGCTCTCCTGTTGGCTTGTGACTCACGGCGGCAGCCATTAGACCGTCTCCGGCACCTTCTGATGAGTCCGCTATAAGGAATGTGAGTCACAGTCAGTATATGAGATTATATAAATACTGCGCCCACTCCCATCACCTTCAGCGTATACAGGAAATCGCCTCCCGCTGCAGGAATGTAGCTGAAGGCCAAAGAAAAAGCTTCCCAGCTGTACCTGATCTTAAAGCGACGCCGCTGGGTCCGGGTATAAAACGCTTACCCATTCTGGCATATGAAGTTGTCATAATGATATCGGCCACTGAGTGTCAGTACAATCAACTGTGATTTACTCAAAAGCATCTCATTTTACAGCTTGCAGTAAAACTGAATGTTATCTCAGAAGTTTCAGACTGGGGTGCTTGTGGCCCCATGGGGATGAATTTTGGGGCCCCCCCAGTGGGGATGATTTTTTGGGGCCAACCATGGAGTTGATAATTGGGGGCCCCCAAAAGGTTTAAATTTTTTAAAGGGCCACCATGGGGTTGATTCTGGGGCCACCATGGGGTGATTCTTGGGGCCACCAGGGAAATGATTCTTGGGGGCCACCTGGAGTTTTATACTTGGGGTCCACCAGTGGAGATGATTCTTGTGACCCATCAGTGAAGCTGATTATTAGGGCCCATCAGTGGAGATGATTCTTGGGGCATAACAGTGAGAGTTGATTCTTGGGGCCCACCAGTGGATATATTTTGGGGCCCACCAGGGAGTTAATTCTTGGGGGCCACCAGTGGAGTTGAGGGTTTGGGGGCCCCCCAGTGGAGTTATTGTTGGGGCCCACCAGTGGGGGTTATTCTTGAATCCACCAGGGAGTTAATTCTTTGGGGCCACCAGTGGAGAGATCTTGGGGCCCACTAGTGGTAATATGGATATTCTTGGGCATAACAGTGAGAGTTGATTCTTGGGGCCCACCAGTGGATATGATTTTTGGGGCCCACCAGTAGAGTTGATTGTTGGTTCCACCAGTGGAGATGATGCTTGGGGCCCACCAGTGGAGCTCATTCTTGGGGGCCACCAGTGGAGTTATTCTTGGGCCACCAGTGAGTGATTGTTGGGGCCCACCAGTGGAGTTAATTCTTGGAATCCACCAGTGGAGTTGATTCTTGGGGCCACCAGTGGAGTTGATTCTTGGAGCCCATCAATGGATATGATTCTTGGGGTCCACCAGTGGAGATGATTCTTGGAGCCCATCAATGGATATGATTCTTGGGGCCACCAGTGGAGATGATTCTTTGGGCCACCAGTGAGATGATTCTTGAGCCCACCAGTTGGAGTTGATTCTTGGGGCCACCAGTGGAGATGATTATTGGGCCCACCATGAGATGATTTTTGGGGCCCACCAGTGGAGGTTCTTGATTCTTGGGCCACCAGTGGAGGGATTCTGTGGCCCACCAGTGCAGTTGATTCTTGGGCCACCAGTGGAGAATGATTCTTGGGGCCACCAGTGAGTGATTCTTGGGGCCACCAGTGAGAGATTCTTGGGCCCACCAGTGGAGATGATTCTTGGTGCCCACCAGTGGAGTCGATTCTTGGGGCCACCAGTGGAAATGATTCTTGGGCCCACCAGTGGAACTGATTCTTGGGCCCACCAGTGGAGTCAATTCGTGGGGCCCCCCGTGGAGATGATTCTTGGGCCCACCAGTGGAGCTGATTCTTGGTGCCCACAAGTGGAGTTGATTCTTGGGGCCACCAGCTCAGATGTTTCTTGGGGCCCCACCAGTGGAGTTGATTCTTGGGGCCCACCAGTGGAGTTGATTCTTGGGGCCCACCAGTGGAGATGATTCTTGGAGCCACCAGTGGAGGTGATTCTTGGGGCCCACCGGTGCAGTTGATTCTTGGGGCCACCAGTGGAGTGAGATTCTTGGGCCCACCAGTGGAGATGATTCTTGGGGCCACCAGTGGAGTATGATCTTGGCCCACCATGGAGTTGATTCTTGGGCCCCTCAGTGGAGTTGATTCTTGGGGCCCACCAGTGGAGATGATTCTGGGGCCACCAGTGGAGATTCTTCTTTGGTCCCACCAGTGGAGATGATTCTTGGGGTCCACCAGTGGAGATGATTCTTGGGGCCACCAGTGGAGATGATTCTTGGGGCCACCAGTGGAGATGATTCTTGGGGCCCACCAGTGGAGATGATTCTTGGGGCCCACCAGTGGAGATGATTCTTAGTGGCCCCTTACAGCTACTGCACATGCCTTCTGCCTGTCGTTTTTGGCCTTTCTCCTTGAAAAGCATCCCCACACCTGGCATACCCAGGGGCCCACTACTGATCTCCCCTTTTTCCCTGTGGGTCCGTCTAAGCCTGCTTCTCAGCATTAAATGAACGCTGCTGCCAAGCTGATGCCCCGTGTTCTGCCAACTTGGGGCCCTGAGGAGGCACAGAAGGACCCAGATATTGCCTCTTTTTGTGTTTTTGGTGTCCCTGTGTCCTGCTTCAGACCTCGGGCCCTGCACTAAGCATGACACAGCAATTTGGCTTTATTGGATGATGTCCTCAATAGAGCGAGAAAGGAAGTGATGATGATAAATTGTGCTGCCTGAGCCAAGACGAGCAGCTTTCACATGTATATAGTGTGATAGGAAAAATAGCATCCTACATCTTGGGCTAATTTGGGGCTACTTCCCCATTGAACTCTATGGGCCTCACTGATAAGAACTGACTAAGATAGGTCCACATGGCTGAATGGTGCGCGCCGCTATACGCTGGGTGTGTTAGAAGCACGAGCCCCCCAGCATGCACTTCAATAGCGCTCTGCGCCGGCCCCCAATGACATCCCTTTTAAAGCGGGTAATACGCTTCAAAATCTTAGCACTCAATGAGAGCTAGGATTTTACCGTATTTGCAGGGCGTATTTCGGGCACATTGCAGCAATTATGCCCTGAAGTACGCCCTTCAAATACACCGTGTGAACATACCCCAACAGTAAGACTGTCTCTGTTGCCAATAGCAACCAGCCAGATTTCAAATCAACCAATCAGAGCTCAGCTTTCATTTTTTCAGAGTAGTATAGAAAGTGAAAGCTGAGCTCTGATTGGTTGCCATGAGCACTCATTGGTTGCTATGGGCGATAAAGATAACTTTATTATTAGACAGTTTTCAAAAACAAGGCCCAATGGGGGGGATGGGCTGCACAGAATTGGGGAATGGGTGAGGCAGGGGCATAGCTACAGGGGATGCATTCGCTACCGGACCCTGCAGTCTGAGGGGGCCCAAACACCCTTCTGTCCCATAAGAAGACACCAGGGTTGTAAATGGTACATGCTGAGGGGCCCCATTTCACTTTTTGCACTAGGGCTTGAAGTTACGCCTCTGGGGTGAGGAGTCAGACTTGTGATGCTTACCCCAAAATTCCCCTTTAACCACTTTACAAATTTGGACGTACCCTACGTCCATATAGCGTGAGGAGAGTATGGAGCAGGCTCAGCCGTCCATTATAGCCAGCAACGGCCGCTAACAGCAGAGATTGGAGACGGTGAGCGCATGTTCACTCGGGGTAATTTCGGTACGCATTTCACCATGTATTTGCGCTCTAATACGGGCGAGATGTGCGCCAAAATTACGGTAACCCATACTTCTCATAGAGAACTATGGATTACACCACCTCTCCCCGTTCGTACAATACGATCGTATTGTACGCGCGAGGAGATGAGACATGTCACTTATTTGCGGTGAATACGTGCCGTGAGTAATGAATGTCAATGGGGCCATTGGGTTGCCGCCCCCCCCCCCCCCCCCCCCCCCCCCCCCCCCGTATGAGCGCAAGCTCCCGAAAGACACAATGTATTTCGGCGCATACTGTACATCGTATGAACATACACTTAGTGATTGGGGAATGTGACCTACAGGGTCTGACATTGTCCAATCAGTGCTGACCTCAGGGACACACCTCTCTGACAACTGGAACGGTCACACCCAGTTGACAGGTTCAGTAATATATTTCCAGGAGGAATAACAGTGGAACAGCACAACACAGAGTCATAGTAGAAGAGGCTCCAGGATTTTTATATCACAAGGATTTACTACACCAGACCTGTCAGGAGATACTGGGCTCAGCTCCAGCTATGTCTTGCTTTGGGGGTCTGTGGCCCCCTTTTAAAGGGACCCTCCCTATTTTTCTAGGGTGACAATGCCTTTAGAGACAAGAAAACCAAAATAACCAAGTAAGAAAGACGTTTCCTTGTGAGAACGCGGCTATAAAAAGTGCCGGAGCTGCTGTTCCTGAGATAACGACTCGGAGACGGCGAGCAGATAACATGTCCTGACTTATTCCTGGAGCTTCTGTGAATCACAATAAGCAACGTGACTCACAGGTGTTACGTCTGCGCGAAACGCGGACACGTGTCCCGGGGCTCTGGGATTCTCGGTTCCTTCTTTCTTTTCCCAGGAATTTATTCCACCGCGGTCATTGTTTAACCGCGCGGTTATAAATAGCAGGATAAGTGTTGTCTGCTGGCTCAGGGTGTCATAGTCAGCGACTAGGAAGAGACGTTCTAAAAGTATCTGTCCCAGAGGGGGGCGCCGTGCCCCCGCCGCACGCTGCTGACTCATGCAACACCTTGAGTTGATAAACTCTGCCCTACTTATTACGCACAGAAACTGTAACTGAGACGAAGTTCGCACTTGATTCCTTTAAGAGAAATTTGTATGAATTGTATAAAGGTATCATCAGTCTGGACATCAGATTTTAATAACTTTATAATATTCATAGCATTATTATTAAAAAAAAAAAAAAAAGTTTTTTTTTATATGGAAGCCATCAGCAAGTTGCTGTTGACTGATCTGGTTCGTGTTATATTTTACAGTGTGAACGTTTAGTACATAGCACTTTCCTGCAGCTCTGATTCATGCATTAGTACAGTAAAGAGGTTGTCCACTTCGGGCAACCAGTAGCAGCACCCTTTAATGTGATTTTTTGCTACATGGAAACCATCAGCAAGTTGCTGTTGACTGATCTGGTTCATGTTATGTCTTACAGTTTAGAACATTTAGTACATGACACTTTCCTGACGGTCTCATTTGTGCATTAATACAGTAAAGAGGTTGTCTACTTTGGGCAACCAGTAGCATCACCCCCTAATGTGATGTTTCTTGTTACATGGAAACCATCTGCAACTTACTGTTGACTGATCTGCTTTGTATTATGTCTTACAGTTTAGAACATTATATATAGAGTTTCTTGCAGGTCTAATTTGTGTTTTAATATCTTAAAGGTGTTGTCTATTTAGAGAGCAACCAGTACAGGCACCCACTACTGAAGATGCTGAAAGCCCAGGAATAGGCCATTATA
Organism: Phyllomedusa bahiana; assembly: GCA_025379985.1. NCBI lineage: Eukaryota > Metazoa > Chordata > Amphibia > Anura > Hylidae > Phyllomedusa > Phyllomedusa bahiana. Next base: position 20,815 of record JAODAL010010065.1, on the reverse strand, counting down.
ACAGCGTGGCAGGATATTTATAACAATATGTGGTGGACCGGGCGCTCGTTTCTAGGAACAAATCCTCATGGTAGACGGCATTGGATAAAAGGATATACTTATTCCATAAAAAAATGCACAAGTTGTTAACCTTAGCATAAAACCGTAACACATATAACGCGTTTCGTGCCCTGAACCGGCACTTCCTCAGATGATACAGTGTCACTTCATCTGAGGAAGTTGCTGATGACTGATCTGGTTCCTGTTTTGTCTTACAGTTTACAATGTTTAGTACATAGCATTTTCCTGCAGCTCTGATTCATGCATTAATACAGTAAAGAGGTTGTCCACTTTGGGCAATCAGTAGCAGCTCCCCCTATTTGTAGAATTACTATTGAAAGATCCTTTTTCCCCTTTTTGCTACATGGAAACCATCAGCAAGTTGCTGTTAACTGATCTGGTTTGTATTATGTCTTAGAGTTTATAACATTATACATAGGAGTTTCTTGCAGGTCTTATTTGTGTATTAATACCTTAAAGGGGTTGTCCACTTTGAGCAACCGGCAGCATCCACTACTGAGAATGCTGGAGCATAGGAATAGGCCATTATCACAGCATGGCAAGATCCTTATAACATTTAAAGGATTAATATTATTTTTTTTTGTTGCTACAAATAAACCATCAGCAAGTTACTATTGACTGATCTGGTTTGTGTTATGTCTTACAGTTCAGAACATTAAGTACATAGCACTTTCCTGCAGCTCTGATTCTTGCATTAATACAGTAAAGAGGTTGTCCACTTTGGGCAACAGGTAGCAGCACCCCTTAATGTGAGTTTTTTGCTACATGTAGCCATCAGAAAGTTGCTGTTGACTGATGTGGTTTGTATTAGGTCTTACATTTTAGAACATCATACAAAGGAGTTTCTTGCAGGTCTTATTTGTGTATTAATATCTTAAAGGGGTTGTCCACTTTGGGCAACCATCAGCACCCACTACCGAAGATGTTGGAGCCCCAGGAATAGGCCATTATCTCAGTAGGATCTTTATAATATTCATAGCATTGCTATTCAAAGATCCTTTTCCCCCTTTTTGCTAAATGGAAATCATCAGCAAGTTGCTGTTGACTGATCTGGTTTGTATTGCCTTACAGTTTAGAACATTATACATAGGAGTTTCATGCAGGTCTTATATGTGTATTAATACTGTACCTTAAAGGGGTTGTCTACTTTGGGTTACCAGTAGCAGCACCCACTACTGAGTATGCTGGAGCACCAGGAATAGACCATTGTCACAGCACGGCATTACTATGCAAACATGTATTTATTTTTGCTGCATGGAAACCATCAGCAAGTTGCTGTTGACTGATCTGGTTCATGTTATGTCTTACAGTTTACAATGTTTAGTACATAGCACTTTCTTGCAGGTCTGATTCATGCATTAATACCATAAAGAGGTTGTTCACTTTGGGCAACTGGTAGCAGCACCCCCTAATGTGATTGTGGGGGCACTGCTGCTGGAATCCCAGGAATAGGCCATTATCACAGCCTGGCAGGACACTTCTTTGTGAAACCAGTAGGTGCTACTGCCTAATAATAATAATCTTTATTTATATAATAATAATCTTTATTTCTATAGCGCCAACATATTCCGCAGCACTTTACAAATTCAAGGGTAAACATACAGTCATTACACATTAAAAGTACTTACAAATGAGACACAAGGTGTGAGGGCCCTGCTCGTGAGAGCTTACAATCTATTAGGGTGTATGGGTGAAACATACGGTAAGAAGTGCCAAGTTTACAATGGTCCGGCCATGTTTCATAAATAGGGGGTGGTTTACATGAAAAATGGATGAACCTGCCACCCTGACAGTCCATCTATATACAGATAAGTGCCTGTGAGTGCCCTAGTGTAGGGAGTGACAGAGGTGTGTGATAGCAGTTAGGGATCTTGGTGGGCCAGACCGAGAAGATGTATTTTCAGGGCCCTCTTAAAACTGTGAGGGTTGTGAATGTGCCTGATCGCCCGCGGTAGCATATTCCAGAGAATTGGTGCCGCACGTGTGAAATCTTGTAGGCGGGCATGGGAGGTTCGGATGATTGAGGAATGTAGTCTGATATCATCAGCAGAGCGGAGAGGACGGGTAGGGCGGTAGACAGAGACGAGGGAGGAGATGTAGGGAGGAGCAGCGCTATGGAGAGCTTTATGGGTGAGAGTGATGAGTTTATACTGTATCCTGTACTGGATGGGCAACCAGTGCAGTGACTGACACAGGGTAGAGGCATCAGTATAGCGGCTGGAGAGAAAGACAAGCCTGGCTGCTGCATTCAGGACAGATTGGAGAGGGGAGAGTTTGCACAGAGGGAGACCGATAAGCAAGGAATTACAGTAGTCAAGACGAGAAAGAATAAGAGCAGTAATGAGAGTTTGAGTCGTTTCCACAGTGAGAAATGGACGGATTTTGGAGATATTCTTGAGGTGCAGGTGACAGGAGCGGGCAAGGGATTGGATATATGGGGAGAAGGTCAGACATCAGCTCAGACATCAGCAATGCTCCAGAAAGTTAACGGGGGATGTAAAGTGGACCTCCTCATTAATACCGCACCCCGCCCATCATTGATATTAGGAGCTTAGCTGGGCAGGAAAATGTCTGGATGTTTGTGATGATTTAAAAAAGAATAAAAATTGTAAAAGAAACAAAAAACTAAGATCCGTCAGCAGCAGCTAGCCGCCTGCTTGCTAATGGTTTCCACTAATTCTGTATAAAGAAACATACAGATAGATATTTATGAGACAGATAGATAAGAAGATAGATAACAACAGAAATATTAGATAGATAGATATGAGATAGATAGATAGATAGATAGATAGATAGATATGAGATAGATATGAGATAGATATATATGAAATAAATAGATAGATATGAGATAGATAGATAGATAGATAGATAAGATAGATATGAGATAGATAGATATGACATAGATAGATAGATATGAGATAGATATATATGAGACAGATAGATAAAACATAGATTATAGATAGCAACATAAATATTAGATAGATATGAGATAGATAGATAGATAGATATGAGATAGATAGATAGATAGATAGATATATAGATAGATAGATAGAAATAGGATTGATAGAAAGATAGATAAGTAACATGAAATAGAGTGACAGAAGATAAAAAGACAGACTGATTAATAGATAGGAGATAGATAAAGAAGATAAACAGATATACATGTGAAATATATATGAGACAGAACGATAGATAATAGGAATAGATACAAATTAGGGATAGATGGATTATAGATAGATATGGATAGATAGATAGATAGATAGATAGATAGATAGATAGATAGATAGATAGATAGACAGATGGATATGAGATAGATAGATAGATAGATGAGATAGATGAGATAGATAGATAGATAAATGGATATGAGATAATTGTGGAATAGTTGATAAATAGATATGGGATTGATAGATAGATAGATAGATAGATAGATAGATAGATAGATAGATAGATAGATAGATAGATAGATAGGTAGGTAAAAGGACAGGCAGAAAAGAGATAAATAGATATGAGGCAAAAGGACAGTTAGGTTAGGTCTGGATAATTAGGAACAGATAGATGTTAGGGGTAGATGGATAAAGATAGATATGGGACAGAACGATAGATAGCTGGATAGATAGAGAACAGATTCACCTTGGTGCAGGGATGACACTAGAGTCTGCAGACAGTCCCCTAGACAAGACCCCAATATCCCCCACTGGCAGGATAGATAATGCGTACCAGGATCGGCCCCAAATGCCCGTGTAGGAGGTGAGAAAACCAAAAACTTAAATTTTGTGATTTTTGTGTTCAGCCACTGATGAGTTAACAGAACTTTCTCGCGGAAACTTTTCTTCTTATTATTTAATTGTCTTAATGGAAGAAACTTCAAAAGCAGTCAACGGAAAAAAAATCCCTCAATAAGCAGCTTTTTTAGTAAAAAAAAAAAAAAAAAAATCAAGGAAAAAAAATTGAAGCAAGTTCCGTCTGACTTTGAAATCACTTTAGATGGGTTGTAGGGAAGGTGCGCGCTGCGCCGCCGCGGTGACCGGAACGCAGCGCGGCGCCGGCTGTAAGTTGTCTCCAGAGGGTATGCAGTTCATCCTCTCACATGACCCGACGCTGTTAAATTAGGTCTGGTAGTTAACTCCACTGCCGGGCGGGTTTTTTTTTTTTTTTTGGAACAGTCTTCCAGCCTCTTGGGAGACAACGGACTTTATACAGGAAAAAAAAAAATAAATAAAAGCGAGCGGTTTGAGGAGCTGAAAAAATCTATGGCTCCCAGCTATAGGTTAGAGCACAGAACGGAAGACACCAAGGTTCCACTTCGCTCCGCTTATTAGTTATAATGAAGTCGGCTGAGCTTTCCGTCACAAAAAATGTAAAAACTAAAAAAAAAAATTTTTAAATTATATTTCATTTTTGTTTCAAGTTTTTTTTTTATTTATGCTTAAATTCTACCCAATGGCTTCTTGTAATCCAGGGGGAAATTACTACAATCTGACAGCAAAAAGGGCAAAATTCACTCGAAATATGTTGCCGATCCACCGACGATGTAAGAAGTTTAAAAAAAAAAATGAAAAATTCCTGTAAATTCTGTGACATTTTGATTATTTTATATGGGAAAAACAGCTAAAAATTAAAATTTTCACATTTTCAGATTTTTTTATATAAAAATTTTTCAATTTTTTAAAAATAAAAAATCCAGAAATGTTAGAAACTTTTTGTGGATTTTCCCATATTAAATATTCAAAACGTCACAAAAAAAAGTCCTTCTGCTGCCGTCAGATTAACTTATATTTTGAGTGAATTTCAGAAACTTTTTTTTTTGCTTCCAGATAAAATAATAAAAATCTCACAGAACTTTCAGGAAAATCAGTGACTTGAGTTATGTTATTTTCTTAAAATTTTTTCCAAAAAATAAAAGAAATAATTGAAAAAAATTTAGTTTGTTTTAGTGTGTAGACATCTGTGGACGAAATCAGTAAGATGATCATGTCACTCGGTGGATTCCTATCTGGGATCAAACCAACAGTACTATTTTTCATGGAAATGTCTCGTGGGTGGATCCTCAGGGGCGGGGTTTATGTATTTGTATATGAGTGGGTGAAATGCGTAGAATTTTAAAAAATAAAATAAAATAAATAATTTTTTTTAAATGTGTTTTTTCTTTTATATACATCTGTGGATGAAATCAGTAAGATGCTCATGTCACTCGGTGGATTCCTATCTGGGATCAAACCAACAGTACTATTTTTCATGGAAATGTCTCGTGGGTGGGTCCTCAGGGGCGGGGTTGATGTATTTGCATATAAATGGGTGAAACGCGTCAAGTTTTAACCCCTTTTGTTGTTTTAATAAATCAATGTAGTCATTTCCATGTCACCTTGATGTGGGGATCATTTTACTACTTCTGTGGATGTAAGCAACGAGGCCAAATGACTTTTTCAAGAGTGTTCCTATGTCGTGGAAGGGGCAGGATCCACAGCAGTGCAGAATGTTTCAGGAGAAGTGGGCTGATCCCCTCTGAGTGACAGAGTGTTTCAGAATAGGAATGTAGGAGGTCATAGTTTGTGAGTTACAAAGTAGAGGGAACGGGGTCAGCCAGCAGCACAGAGTTTTTCAGGAAATAAGTGTACTCTTCTTGTGGGAAGTCAATGACTGAAGTAGCGGCGGTCAGGTGCGAACCGCGTTGGGTACACGTTTGGAGTCTATCTTATTTTTTATTTATATTGATTTTAATAAATCGAGGATAACACTTTATTACTTGCCCAATTAAGGGAAGTTTTTTCAGCAAGCGCCGAGATTGTATTTTTGAATTTACACAGAAAAAAGAGTGGCGTCCCCAGCAGCACAGAGTGTTTCAGAAGAAGAGTGTGCTAATAGCCTCATGAGTGACAGATTAAATTACTTAGTAGAAAGAGAAGAATCCCTAGTAGTACAGAGCGTTTCAGGAGAGGAGTGTGCTGATCCTGTTGGTGGTCATAGTATGTGAGTTACATGGTAAAAGGAGCAGTGTCCCCAGCAGTGCAGAGTGTTTCTGGAGAGGAGAGTCTGCTAATCTCCTGGTGAGTTACTGATGAGAGTTACTTAGTAGAAAGAGTAGAATCCCCAGCAGTGCAGAGTGTTTCAGAAGAGGAATGCGCTGATCCTGTAGGAGGTTATAGTATGTGAGTTACATAGGAGATGTAGCAGAGCATTTCAGGAGAGGAGTGTGCTGATCCTGTGGGTGGTCATAGTATGTGAGTTACATAGTAAAAGGAGTAGGGTCCACAGCAGTGCAGAGTGTTTCAGGAGAGGAGTCTGCTAATCTCCTGGTGAGTTACAGACTGAGAGGTACTTAGTAGAAAGAGTAGAATCCCCAGCAGTGCAGAGTGTTTCAGGAGAGGAGTGTGCTAATCTACTAGTAGGTGTCAGACTGAGAGAAACAGAATTGAAGGAGTAGGGCTCCAGCAGCGCAGAGTCTTTCAGCAGACGAGTCTGCTAATCTCCTGGTGGGTGTCAGACTGAAAGTTACATAGTTGAATGAACAGGGTTCCAGCAGTGCAGAGTGTTTCAGGAGAGGAGAGTCTGCTAATCTCCTGGTGAGTTACAGACTGAGGTACTTAGTAGAAAGAGTAGAATTCACAGCAGTGCAGAGTGTTTCAGGAGAGGAGTGTGCTAATCTACTAGTGGCTGTCAGACTGAGAGTTACATAGTTGAAGGAGTAGGGCTCCAGCAGTGCAGAGGGTTTCAGGAGAGGAGTCTGCTAATCTCCTAGTGGCTGTCAGCCTGAGAGTTACATAGTTGAAGTAGTAGGGCTCCAGCAGTGCAGAGGGTTTCAGGAGAGGAGTCTGCTTATCTCCTAGTGGCTGTCAGACTGAGAGTTACTTAGTAGAAAAAGTAGAATCCCCGCAGTGCAGAGGGTTACAGAAGAAAAGTCTGCTAATCTCCTAGTGGGTGTCAGACTGAGAGATACCTAGTGCAAGGAGCAAGGCCTCAGCAGTGCAGAGTGTTTCAGGAAAGGAGTGTGCTAATCTACTAGTAGGTGTCAGACTGAGAGTTACATAGTGGAAGGCGTAGGGCTCCAGCAGTGCAGAGGGTTTCAGGAGAGGAGTCTGCTAATCTCCTAGTGGCTGTCAGACTGAGAGTTACATAGTTGAAGGAGTAGGGCTCCAGCAGTGCAGAGGGTTTCAGGAGAGGAGTCTGCTTATCTCCTAGTGGCTGTCAGAATGAGAGTTACATAGTTGAAGGAGGAGGTTCCCAGCAGTGCAGAGTGTTTCAGGAGAGGAGTCTGATAATCTCCTGGTGAGTTACAGACTGAGAGTTACTTAGTAGAAAAAAGTAGAATCCCCAGCAGTGCAGAGGGTTTCAGAAGAAAGTCTGCTAATCTCCTAGTGGGTGTCAGACTGAGAGTTACCTAGTGCAAAGAGCATGGCCTCAGCAGTACAGAGTGTTTCAGGAGAGAAGTCTGCTAATCTCCTAATGGTTGTCAGACTGAAATTTACATAGTGGAAGGAGCAGGGCCCCAACAGTGCAGAGTATTTCAGGAGAGAAGTGTGCTGATCTTGTGGGAGGTCACAGTATGCTAGTTACATAGTGGAGGGAGCTGGGGGCCCCAGCTGTGCAGAGTATTTCAGGAGAGGAGCGTGCTGATCTTGTGTGTGGTCATAGTATTCTAGTTACATAGTGGACTGATCTTGGGCCCCCAGCAGTGCAGAGTATTTCAGTAGTGTGCTGATCTTGGGGAAGACTACAGACTGAGAGCTACTTAATGAAAAGAGCAGAGCACTCCAAGAAGCGCAGAGTATTTCAGGAGTCACACCTTGCTCTGAAAGACTTTGTTTCTTCCATCTCACTTCTTCGCGTTTCTCATCCTCCTTGTATTAGTGAAGATTTGTCAGATTCGCTTCATGACGCTGAATCCGCTAATTGCTGCAAAACCCGAGCGTGGCTAAATGGCGCTGTAACTAATTGGATGTCACCGCAACATTAACCCGTTCAGTAATCCGTGGCCGATGATGATTTATGTGTGGGAATAATCTGAAGTAATGCGGCTAACAAGGAAAATTCTAGCTGAAATTCAAATTCAACATGGCCACCAGCACAGCTCCCACCCAGCTTTCCCAGGCGCAGATATATTTCAGGAATATCGGACTTGTATAAGGACAAGTATTTACTGTGGATGTTCTTACAGTTTACTCATCATGAGTATGTTCACCCTCCCCAGGCCTAAACCGCTGCTTATCAGTAACTAGAAAAGTGACAACACAGAATTAAAGGGGTCATACATAGAAAAATTATTATGTTCCAAATAATCACTCCCATATTCGACACTTTAATAATGCACTTCCATTACATTTTCTGTGGTCTCCTGCAGTTTTACATCAAATGTTTGATGACAGGAAGCTCAGTAGTTCTGTGTCTCCACAGACAGGAAACAGCTCTGTGTCCAGCCCGGGAGATCAGGGGACCAAGAGGGGTGTGGCTTTCCAGGGCAGTCTTTGAAGCCACACCCCAAGGCTTTCAACATGAGGAAGGAAACAGCAGCCCAGCAAAGCATCCTGTGGCTGCTGGTAGGTTTACTGTGCAAAGAGAAACAGCTTTTATACAGAAAATGCTGCTGCTCGGCTGCAGGAAAGGGAGGTGACACGCAGCACAGGAAAGGCACTGATTACATAGAAAGCATCACAGGGAAATGAATGAAGACTCAGGACCATAGACTAAGCACAGAAGAGGATCTCGGGACTTATATTTTTACAGGATAATAGGAAACCGCTTCATATAGGAAATGCTACTGCTTGGTTACAGGGAAGGGAGGTGACACACAATAGAAAAGGCACAAATTACAAAAAAAACATCACAGGAAGATGAATGAAGACTCAAGCAAACCATCTGAGGAGGGCGCAGTTTGCTGAACAACTCCTTTCATATATGACTGTCTTACTGGAGAAGAGCGGCGCACCCTGTTACACAGTTCTAATTTTGTATATGCAAAATAAAAAGACAAAAAACATCCATCAGTCAGTACATTTGTGGTCTTACATTGGTGACTCCAGATGAAGGCAAAAATACCCCCAATGAGGTAGAAGTGCCAGAAATGTCCTCATTTTAGTACAAAATATAATCCATCTGTGTATCAGAATTAAATCCCTGGTATTCCAGTGACCCATCTCTCCGAATTCCCCGGTCACTGTATAAAGCGCCTTGTTAATATTATGAATTCTAGAAATGTATCCAGGACACTTCTCCAGAATCCTGGTCACTATAAACTTGTTTTCTCCCCCACCCATCTCATTACATTAGAAAATGTTATATTCAAGATCCCTTCTCCAGTTAATCCATGTGTGTTCACTATTAAACCTGTTTCTATTATTACATTAGGGAAAAATGTATCCAGACCCCTTCTCAGAATCCTGGTGCCTCTATTTAACTTTTCTATTATTTAACATCTTGAAAATGTCTCAAGAACCTCTTCTCAGAAATCCCGGTCCACTATTACCTTGTTCTTAGTATTAAACATGCTAGAAAGGTTATCCAGACCCACCTCTTCCGAATCCGGTCCTTTATCTTGTTCTTATTTACTTTTATCTAGATAATGGATTCAAAGGACCCTTCTCACAGGCATATCCTGGTCAACTTTAATATTGTTTTCTATTATTACATCTAGTAACCTGTCTCACCGGACCCTTGCTCAGTATCGCCTTGGGCTTTACTTTAACTTGTTCATATTTATCTTCATCTAAGAATTGTAATCCAGACCCCTCTCAGAATCCGGTCACTATAATTGTTATATTATTACATCTAGGAAATGTCTCCTGGACCTTTCTCCAGATAATCCCAGTGTCACTATAAACTTGTGATTTATTATTACATCCTGGCTTAATGTTATCCAAAACCATCTCCAGAATTCTCGTGTCACTCTATATTATCTTGTTCTATCTGATCTACATCTAGAAGAATGTATCCTAGCACCACCCCCCTTCTCCAGGAATCCTGGTCACTCTTTAATCTTGGTTATTATTACATCTACGAAAAGTTATCATGACCCTCTCTCCAGGAATATCCTGGTCACTATAAAATTGTTTATTATTACATTCTAGAAATGTATCCAGGACACCGCTTTCTCCTTGGAAATCCGTGTGTGTGTCTCTGATTGACTTGTTAATATTATTACTATCTAGAAAAATGTATCTCAGGACCCTTTCTCCAGAATCCCGGTCTCTATAACTTGTTCGATTATTTGTGTGTCTAGAAAATTGTCTCGCGACCCTTCTCAGAATTCTCCAGGTCCCTCTATAACTTGATTCTATTATTACATCTAGAAATGTATCCAAACCCTTATTAATCGAGAATCTAACGGTCTGACTATAACGTTGTTATATATCATTTAACATCTAGAAAATGTATTCTATGATCCTTCTCGAGAATCCACGTGTCACTAGAAACTTTTTATATTATTAGTACATCTAGAAATGTATCGACCCTTCTACCAGAATCCCGGGTCTCTACTCTTACTATGTTCTATTATTAATCTAGACATGTCTCGCAGGACCCTCTGCCAGAATCCCAGTCACTTTAACTTGTTATATTATTACATCTAGAAATGTACATCATTAATCCCTCACTCAGTATCCGTCACTTTTAAACGTTGGTTCTATTATGTAACAATCTTGGATTGTATCCAGGGACTCCTTCTGTCCAGAATCCTGGTCACTTTAATTGTTATATTTATTTACATTAGGAAATGTATCACTGACCCCTTCTCCTAGAGTCTGGTCACTATTGACTTGTGTTTTATTATTACATCTTGATAATTGTATCCAGACCCTTCTCAGAAATCCCGGGATTTCTTCTATGGATCTTGTTATTTTATTAATCTGAAATTCGTTAGTCTCCAGACCCTTCTCCAGTTAATCCGGTCTTCTATAACGTTGTTTCTATTATTACAATCTAGGTTAAATGTATCTCAGACCTTCTCAAGAATTCCGGTCTCTATAAATTGTTATATTATTAAATCTAGAATGGTAGTACCAAACCCTTATCTGTAATTTGCACGGTCACTATAATGTGGTTATAATTATGAATGATGATCTAGAAACAGCGTATCAGACCCTTCTCACATGAATCCCGGTCGACGAGAAAAAAAATGAAATGTTATATTACTTTATCATCTAGAAAGTATCCAGACTCTTCTCCGAGGGAATCTGGTCACTATAAACTGTAATCATTATTACATTCTGAAAAATGTATCCAAGGATCCCTTCTCCAGAAGATTCCGGTCCTATAATTGTATATTTATTACTATCTAGAAAATGTATACAGACCCTTTCTTTGACAGGAATCCTGGTCACTATAAATCTTGTTATATTATTACATCTAGAAATGCCTCTAATTCCAGACCCCTTCTACGGATTCCTGGTCACTATAAACTTGTTATATTATTATTCTAGAAAAGGTATCCAGGAACCACTTCTCAGGAATTTCCCAGTCACTATTATCTTGTTTATATTATCTACATCTAGAATGAATCCACCAGACCTTCTCCAGAAGTCAACAGGTCCACTATAATCTTTGTTATATTATTCCCATCTCAGAAACTGACCTCAGACTCTTCCCTCCAGATTCCGGCTCACATCAAAGCTTGTTATATTATTATCATCTAGAAATTGTATCCTGACTCCCTTCGATCATGAATTCCGGTCTCACTATAAACATTGAGTATTTAGTATTACATCGTGATAAATGTATCCAGGACTTCTTCTCCAGTTATCATGGTCACTATAACTTGTTATTTATTATTACATTCTAGGGAAATGTATCAAGACCTCGTTCCAGAATCCTGGTTGCCACTTTAACTTGTTATATTATTACAATTCTAGAAATGTATCCGCAGGGGGACCCATATCCAGATCCCAGTTCACTATAACCTTGTTAATATTTTTACATCTAGAAAATGTATCCAGACCCTTTCCCAGAAATCCCTGTCACTATATCTTGTTATATTATTTACATCTAGAAATTGGTCTCACAGACCTTCTCCTGAATCCCCGGTCACTATAACTTGTTCTATTATTACATTCTGGTAAAATAGTATCCAGACCTTTCATCCTGATGCGAATCCTGGTCACTATTTAAATTTGTTATAATATTACATTCTAGAAAAAATGTCTGCCAGAACCATTCCAGAAATCCAGTCTAATTATAACTTGTTATATTTATACATCTAGATGAAATGTCTCCAGAACTCCTTCTCCTAGAATCCCTGTCACTATAACTTGTTATATTATTACTTTAGAAATGTCTCCAGTCACTCTTCTCAGAATCCCGGGTCACTATAACCTGTAGTCATATTATTACATCTAGAAATGTCTCCATGACCCTGCTCCAGAATTCCCAGTCACTATATCTTGTTAATATTATTACATTCTGAGAAAGTATCCAGACACCTTCTACAGAATCTGGTCACTACTAATTATTATATTTATTTAATCTTGAAATGTATCAGACCCATGCCTACATTGACATCCGGTAACTATAACTTGTTATCATTACAATTCTAGAAATTCTCCAAGAACCTTTCCCAGATCTCGGTGACACTACAACTTGTTATATTATTACATCATAGAAATGTACTCCAGACCCTTCTCCAGAATCCCTGTCACTATAACTTTGTTAGATTATTACATCTAGAAATGTCTCTAAGACTCCTTTCTACAGATCTCCGGCACTATAAATTGTTATATTATGACATCGTTGAAATGTATCCAGATCCCATATCCAGCAATCCCTGGTTCACCTATTACTTGCTTATATTTATTATCATCTAGAAAATGTATCCAGACCCTTTCTCCAGACTCCGGTCACTGTAACCTTGTTATATTATTACATCTAGATATGTATCCAGACCCCTTCTACGGAAACTGGTCCACTTATACTTTTATATTATTACATTAAGAAATGTATTCCACGACCCTTCCTCTCAGAGTCCCCAGTCACTATATACTAGTTCTATTATTACATCTAAGAATGTACTCCAAACCTCCTTCTCCAGAATCCCTGGTCACGATAACTTGTTATATTATTATGTCTAGAAATGTCTCCAGGACATTCTGCCAGAGAATCTCCTGTCACTATCTACTTTGTATATTATTACATCAGAATAATGTATCACCAGACCCTTCTACAGATTCGGCTCACTACAACTTGTGATCTATTTTTCCATCTAGAAATTGTATCAGACTCTTCTCCAGACTCCTGGTCACTATACTTGTTATATTATCTGCCATCTAGAAAAATGTAATTACAACCATTCTCCAGCATCACAGTCACTATTAAATTTGTTGAAATTGATTACATCTAGAATGTGATCCAAACCCTTCTACGGGGGGGGGGGTGGGGGTAAAAATCCTGGTCACTATTATAACTTGTTATATTATTACATTCTAGAAATGTAATCTCCATACCCAGTATCCAGATTCTGGTCAGTGTTATAACTTGTTATATTATTACATCTAGAAATGTATCCAGACCCTTCTCCAGATATGCCTTGGTCACTATGAACTTCGTGTATTATTGCATCTAGAAAATGTGATCCGGACCCTTCTCCAGAATCCTGGGGTCACTATGAAACTTTGTAATATTATTAACATCTAGAAACTGTATTCAGACCCTTCTCCATTATTGTTCTATGGTCGCACTATACTATCACTCTTTTATTATCTCTTTTATCATATATTTACTTTTTTATCTTTTCCCCCCCCCAGGTTTTAAATACTTATTAATCTAGATGTATGTATCCAGACCCTTCTCCAGATCCCGAGTCAACTTTAAGTAATCTTTGTTATATTTTTACATCTCAGAAATGTAATCAGACTCGCCCTCTTCTCAATGATCCTAGGTCATATGAAATTAGTCTATATGTTATTTACATCTAGAAATGTATCCGGCTCACCTTTCTTCTCTAGCCCCCCCACCCAATCCCCCCCCCCCCCCATGCGGCATACTATAACGTGTTTATATTATTACATCTAGAAATGTATCCAACCCTTCTCCAGAATCCCGGTCACTCTATAACTTGTGAATATTATTATGTCTATGATAATGTCTCCAGACCCTTCTCAGAATCCGGTCAGACTTTACTTGTTTATATTATTACAATTAGAAATGTCTCCAGAATATCCTTGTCTCCAGAATCCACCTGTCACTATACTTTATATTTATTGCAGATCTTGAAATTGTCTCCAGTTCCTTCTCCAGAATCCCTGTCACTATAACCTTGTTTATATTATTATTCTATCTAGACAATGTCTCAGGGACTCTTCTCCAGAATCCCGGTCGAGCATGTCAGACAACTTTGTTGATCATTTTTACATCTTAGAAATGTTATCCAGACCTGTTCTCGTAGAATGCTCGGTCACTATATATGGTTTGTTATATTATTACATCTAGAATTGTATCCAGAACCCAGATCCAGAATCCTGGTCACTATAACCTTGTTTATGATTATTTACATTCATAGAATGTATCCAGACCCGCTGTAACTGTCGATGAATCCTGGTCACTATAAACTTGAGTTATAAGTATTAACATCTGAAATGTATCCAGGGACTCCTCTACCAGAATCCTGGTCACTTATAAACTTGTTATATTAATACATCTAGAAATGTACAGACTATTATCAGGGTCATCATTAGTTTATGTACACTATAACTTCGTTATAGTATTACATCTAGAAGTGTCTCCAGACCTCTCCTATGAGGTATCCAAGTCTCACACTATACTATGTTCATATTATTACATCTTAGAAATGTAACGTCCCAGATCCTTCTCCACAAGACCATCCGTGGTCACTTAACTTGTTATATTTATATACATCTAGAAATCGCGTATACTCAGATACTCTGCATATACATGGTAGAAATGCTTTATGCTTTAAATTTACATGAAGTACATCTTGGAGTCTTATAACCTTGGTATATAAGATTACATCTAGAAATGTAGTCCAGACCTTCTCTACAGAATCCCGGTCACTATAACTACCTATACTGCTATAATATTACATCTAGAATGTATCCAAACAGTTAGTTGCAGAAAGTGCTGGTCGGGTCACTTGATACTATGTGTATATTTATATACGCGTCTAGATAATGTTCATCACCAGACCCTTCTCACGAGAAAATCTAGGGTAACTGTATAACTTGTGTTATATTAATACATTCTAGAAATGTTTCCAGACCCACTTCGACAGTTAATCTCGTTAGTCATGCTGTTATATAACTTTGTTATTATTAATATATGCATCTAGAAAATGTATCCAAACCTTCGCTCCAGAATCCTGGTCACTAAACTTGTTATATTATATGTCTAGAAATGTCTCCAGACCCTGACTCATAGTCTATATTGTGAATTGGCCTGTCACGATCGGAGGGCTTGTCCGTTACTTTATTATGGTTGTTATATATTACATTCTATAAATGTTCTCCAGACTCTTCTCCAGAACCCAGTCACTGATAATAGTGTTATATTTATTTACATCTAGAAATGGTATCTCAGACGCCTTCTCCAGAATCCCAGTCACTATCAAGCTTGTTATATTATTCATCTAGAAATGTATCAAGACTATCTTCTCCAGAATCCTGGCACTATAACACTTGTACTATATTATTTCATCTAGAAATGTATACTGACCCATATCCAAGAATCCGGTCTTCACTATACGTTGTTATGATTATATCTCATCTGGAAATGTATCCAGCCTGTTCTCCCAGAATCCCTGTCACTAATAACTTGTTATATTATTACATCTAGAAATTTATCAGACCCATATCCAGATCCCGGTCACTAGCACTTGTTATATTATTTACATTAGAAATGTATCCGCAGACCCTTCTCCAGAATACTGGTCACTATAACTTGTCTATATTACTGTACAATCTAGAAATGTATCCAGACCTTCTGTACGATTCCTGGTCACTATAACTTGTTTATATTATTACATCTAGAAATGTATCCAGACCTTCTCCTAATCCCAGTCACTATTAACTTTGTTATGCGCATATGTAACATTCTAGGGAATGTATCCAGACCCTACTCCATAATCTGTTCATCTATACTTTCTTTAAATATTTACATCATAAATATTAATCTCAGACCTTCTGCCAGTATCCCGGTCATAGAAACTTTTTCCAAAAACCCAACTCCCATACATCCCTCCCCACACCTCTCACCATTACCCAACCCATAAAACACACCACCCCCCCAACAAAAAACCAAAAAAAAAAATTTATCATGTCCCTATTATTTCTCGATCCCCAAAATTATAGTTACCCCCACATATTTTTTTTTTTGGTCCCCCCCCCCCCTCTTTATTATTACATCTAGAAAATGTTTTCTCAGAATACACTCCTTCTCCAGAAGAACTGAAGTCGCTTTATTTTAGGTACTTTTTATATTAGTCATCTAGAAATGTATCCAGACCACTTTGTCCACAGAATCCGGTCACTATAACTTGTTATATTTTACATTAGAAAATTGTCTCCGACCCTCTATCCAGAGAAGATCCTTGGTGCACTATAACTTGTTATTTTACCGGTATTGACATCCGAAATATTTCAGAACCCTTCTCCAGATCCCGGTCACTGTAAGGTTGTTATATTGTACATCTAGAAATGTTTCCCAAACCCTTCTTGAAACTTGTCTTGTACTGAATTCGCACAGTGTGACTCAAGGTCCGTCTGAGCCAGAGGTGTTCCACAGTTCTCATGCCTCTCTACAAGGTAACAGACAATCTCTTTGCAGAGTTTATGTAGAAACCTTTCTTCTCTGAACTCTTAAAGAGGACGCACCTTTGTTCTAGAATCCAGTCCTGGGTATAAATAGATCTTAACCGTGTTGTTATGTAATGGCGACCCAAAGCCAGTCTTCTCACCTCATACTGAAATGAACCTAACCTTGATAATCTTTCTGGGTATTGTAAGTCCACCCAGTCGCTTTTATTGTTTTCGTTTCTACCTTATGAATTGTCCAAGACTCTGCAATTGTCTTTCTGGTATTGCTCTGTGCAAATACTGTCCTACTCCTCAATTTCCCTTATGGCTGGGTTGTGACCAGTGTACTCTTGTATAATAGCGAGGAATGATGTTCTCATCATGTTGCATCTATGCCCCTTTTAAGCACCCCTTGATATCTATTTTGCTTTGGCTGCTTGCTGCATGACACTGGCTGCTACAGTTAGTTTTCTGCATCACTACAAGGATTTCCCTAAGGTCCTTCTCAATGTCTTTTACCCAGTGTTTTTCCATGTAACAACTGTAGTCATGTAATGGATTTTTCACTCCCATGTGCAATAATCTGAACTTGACATTTAATCAGTGTTTAAAGACATCTCATCCTGCCATTTCCCTGACACTGAGGACTCACAACTATAAGATTCCCTTGTAATAACACATTATCATCTATAGTGGTGATTTCTTTTAAGAGACTTAGTTTCGTCTGAAAAGATACGCTATTCTACTAGTGCATTCCTGGCGTATTGCTGAGCATTAAATGGCATAAATAATTAAAGAGGATGGGGTCACAATTACTGAAGCCCTGTTGGTCCCACTAGTAACAGCGATCATGTCTGAGTTATTGTACAGTTAATTATTACCCTATTGTTTTCTTATCACGAGAGCAGTGTTACCCACTGTAAACATTTTCCCAGCATTCCCAGCATTCTTATTTTTAATTACCAGGTCTTTTATTGTGGGACTCATGTACTCAAGAATTGATGTTACGAAACTCTGTCTCTAGATATATTGACATCCAGTCGCCTCACCCCCTCTCCACGATCCAGTATAGCACTGACTTCCTCATAGAGCTGTTGAGATTAGTCTGACTGGACGATCTCTTCATAAACCATGCTGATCGGCGTTATAACTATTCTATTTTGCCAGTGCAGTAATCCATTTTATAGCATCTCTGAGAAAACTTCAGAAACATTTTACACTACAAGCAGATGGGTTTGCTTTCTCATGACCCTCTACAACACTCCCTCTACTACTCTAGTCAATGGAGCACCAACATTTTCATGTTTTTAATCTTTTTAATATTTATATAGTACCATACATCTTCGGGGATTATTGGTCGTGTGTCTACTGTTATGGAGAGTATAAGAGTGGTCGCCATGTTGCGGACGGCGCCGCCCCGCGACTCCTCCTGCGGGCGCCGCCGCGCTCTGCACTCGGGACGAGGTGCACGCCGAGTGCCCGGGTGTCGGGGCGGTGGGGCCCACTCGCTCCGATCCGCGCGACCTAGTATCTCTCCACGGCCCTGCGCTCCTGTGGTCACACTATTTGCTGTCTCCTGCTGTCCGAGGTGCGCGAGTCCCTGTGATCTCTAAGGCGCTCGGGCGCGCGGCTCTGTGGTGTTTTTAAAGGGGCAGTGAGCACAGTTAGCTTTGGGTAATTTGCCGGGCACTGCCTCTCTCTTTCTTCACCTGGGCGACTTACGCCCGTCACACTTGCCTCGGATCCTGCTAGTGCCCTTGCCTATTGATGAATAGCGTTCCCTTATATGTCACTCGTCCTGATTTTAACCGTGTTCCGTTTCACTCACGCTTCCGTCTCTTGACCAGAATCTCTTGACGCCTGCCTGACTACTCCCCCCCCTGTCCATACCATGGCCCCACATACCGACTGTCTGCCTGTCCACGACCTCGAACCTCTCATAGCTGTGCTGTGCCCTGAACTACCTGGCCTGAACCCCGACTCCGAGCCTGCCTGGACGATGTTTGCACCACGCTGTACCTCGGCTGACTCGCAAGCTATGTCACGTCAGGGGTAACAGACCTGGTTGACTCCCGGCAGCATGTTCCATCCCGCTTTGCGGCGGGCTTGGTGAAAATGGGACCTACTTAGATTTCCGTTGCCCTGGCGTGGCTTAGCTAAAATTCCTCCCCCCCCCCCACCCCCCCCCCCCCACGCCCCCCCCTCCCCCCCCCCCCCGCCCCCCCCCCCCCCCCCCCCCCCCCCCCTTCGCTTGGGTGGTCCGAGTGGATCCAACTTCCGCGTGGAAACCTGCTATCTAAGCCCATCCATGAACCACACTATAACTCACAGTGCCATATATAGTCCTGTCTAGCTGGAGAGATCGGCGCCCCTGGTACACACATAATCACGTGATTAGTCGTCTAGCTGGAGAAGAGCTGGCGCCCCCTGTACCACAACTTAAACAGTGAATATAGTCTGTCTAGCTGGGGAATAGCCGGCGCCCCTGTTACCACCATAACCGTGTAATGGTCTGTCTAGCTGGGAGAAGAGCGCGCGGACGCCCTGTTTAACCCACATAAAGTGATATAGTCTGTATGCTGGGGAAGAGCGGCGCCCCCTGTACTCCACCCATAAACAGTGTAATGGTATGTCTAGCTGGAGAGAGCGGCGCCCCCTGTGTGACCACACATTAACTGTGATATAGTCTGTCTAGCTGGAGAAGAGCGGCGCCCCTGTAACACGCACATAAACAGTGCTATAGTCATGTCTAGGCTTGGAGAAGAGCGGCGCCCCCTGTACCACTCATATACAGTTATATAGTCTGTTAGCTGGAGAAGTAGCGGCGCCAGCCCCTGAGCTTACCACACATAACAGTGATATAGGTCTGTAAGCTGGAGAAGAGTGGCGCCTCCCTGTACCGCACATAAACAGTGCTATAGTCTGTCTAGTTCTGGAGAAGAGCGGCGACCCCCTTGTGTCCCACACATAACAGTGATATTGTCTGTCTAGCTGAGAGAGAGCTCGGCGCGCGCCTGTACTGCACATAACATGATATGATCTGTCTAGCTGGAGAAGAGTGGGCCCCTGTACCACACATAACAGTGTGTATAGTCTGTCTAGCTGGCAGAAGAGAGGGCGCCCCTGTTACTGCCATATCAGTGATATAGTCTGTCTAGCTGGAGAAGAGTGGCGCCCCTGTACCGCATCATAACTAGTGCTATAGTCTGTCTAGCTGGAGAAGAGTCGCGCCCCTGTACTGCACATAACAGTGATATCAGTCTGTCTAGCTGGAGAAGAGTGGCGCCCCCTGTACCGCACATAACAGTGATATAGTCTGTCTAGGCTGGAGAAAGAGCGGCGCCCCTGGTACCACACATAACAGTGATAGAGTCTGATAGATGGAGAAGAGCGGCCCCCCCTGTACCACAATAACAGGCTATGTTGTTAGTTGGAAAAGGCGGGGCCCCTGTACCGACATAACGTGATATAGTTGTTAGTGGGAAGGGCGGCCCCCCTGTCACAATATTAGTTATATGTTGTCTAGCTGGAGAAGGGGGCCCCCCCTTACCCCCAAAACGTGATATAGTTTTTAGCTGGAGAAGGCGGCGCCCCCTGTTCACATAAAGTGTATAGTCGTTGCTGGAAAGACGGCGCCCCCTGATGCACAAAACGTGATATAGTCGTTTAGTGGAGAAGAGCGGCCCCCTGTACCCAATAAACGTGTATGTTGTTAGGGGAAAAGAGCGGCCCCCCTGTACCCATAACAGTGATTTTGTTGTTAGTGGAGAAGAGGGCCCCCCTGTACCCAAAACATTTCAAAGTCTGCTTGTTGGAGAAGAGGGGCCCCCCCGACCAAAAAGTGATTGTTGTTTAGTTGGAGAAGGCGGGCCCCTGGGTTTGAATCAGCACCACTGAAATTTTAAACAGTGACACTTTATGATGTAAAATGTGGAAAAAATTGATAGCGGTCGTCGGCGGCGCGCGGGTAGAGGGCAGTGTCGGAGCCAGATCCATCCGAAAAATAAAATTGTGGCTGGGGAATTTTCCCT
>JAODAL010010064.1:0-107172 GCA_025379985.1 Phyllomedusa bahiana | reverse complement strand
AGTCCCAAAAACAGGAATGGGTGGGGACACGTTAATGGACCAAATTGCAAAATATTTTTTTTTACAAGATCTTTAACATAGCTACAACCCCTTATTAAAGAAAACCCCTTTTAAAATACAATTAAAAAAGAGAAACAAAGACATGGGGGGGTTTTTCCTCCTTTTTTTAAAAATGTTTTTCTGAATTAAATATAAAAACTTCATTCAAAATAGTTTAAAAAAAAAATTCCTCGAATTTTTGACAAGGGAGGTACGGGAAAACGTGCCCCAAAATGTGGTTATTTAGAGGACAGGGAGTAGGGAGAAACGGGACAAGAACAAAGTACAGAGACTTTTTCCTCCAGCACGTTGAGTAAAATGAAAAAAAAAGCCAAATAAAAGGGCACCTGGGTGAACAGGAGCGTTCCACAGTATTTCCAAAAAGTGAACTCAATTTGGTCCACACTCAAAAGGAGGGCAAGCCTCCCCAGGTATTGACGGGTGTATTGGGGGAAGGGGAGTTCTCACATTTTCCGCTTCTGCACTCTTTTTCAGCACCAGTTTTTTTTGTGCGCATCGGGGCATTTTAACCTGCTTGGTTTAGTAGGGACCCACCCGGGCTCTCACCGCACCACTGTAACTGGGCCCTGGGTCATGCTGGGGCCCCAGGACAGGTATAGTAATGTTCAGTGAAACAAAATGGTGGTTGAAAGATCCTTTTTTCCGGCACTTTTTAAATGTGGGGGCATGCTTTTTGGGGCTCATGCTGTCCAGGCGGGTATAGTCAATGCCAGTGAAATAAAAGGGTGGTCGAAAACCCCTTTTTTTCCCGGCACTTTTTAAATGTGGGGGTCATGCAGGTTTGGGGCCATGTGCATTCCAGGACAGGGATTTTCAATGCCCAAATTCAAGTAAAATGATGGTTTTTTTAA
Organism: Phyllomedusa bahiana; assembly: GCA_025379985.1. NCBI lineage: Eukaryota > Metazoa > Chordata > Amphibia > Anura > Hylidae > Phyllomedusa > Phyllomedusa bahiana. Next base: position 106,261 of record JAODAL010010064.1, on the reverse strand, counting down.
CTCCCTTCTGGCACTTTTTTTTTTGGGGGATGCAGGAAAAAGGGGTCATGTTGTACAAGACAGGGATTTTGAAGGGTGTTGACTTTTTTTTTGTGGCTTTTATAGCCAAAAATTGTGCGGGTATAAATTTGACTTTGGGCTTTAATTTCCATTTCTACCCTTTTTGGGTTAAAATGAAGGTGTTTTTCCCTCTCCCTAGATTTTTAAGGGTCATCGCCATAACGACTGCTCACTACAAAAAAAAACCTTATGATGGGGGGCCGACTTCGACTATCGCCCGTGAAATGACTCCTCCGCTGTGCTAAGTCCGCTCAGTATACGCGGGCTGCTGGCATGCAACACCTCATGGCGTGGTGAGCGACCGGGCCATTGTCCTTTTTGGTCCAAAGTCTATTGGTCCCGAACACAACAAAAACACGGTGTTGAGACGCAGATAGTCTTGCACCATGATTTAAGCTGGTCTTGTGTGTTGGATTGTGGCCTGCATTGCAGCGTTGGTGAGGGGGTAAAATAAAAGATTGCAAGGCACCCCTTAGGTTTGCCACCCTTTCCCGTGCCCCGCTACGGTACTTGGCACTCTATGCTGTCACGTCCCCTGATGTTGTTAACCGTGACATTTAAAAGTGAAGCCACGCAAAATTTTCTCCATTGATCAATCAGCAAGGTCCCATTTTCCCCATTTTTAACCTCTATTTGGGGGGGTGGAAGGAAAGTGCTGAGTTTTGTTTTGTACCGGGGTCCGGGGGGGTGGCACCCATACTGTTTTCATTTTGAGGCCTTTTAAGCGGGATCATGTTGGAGGAAATGGACATCCAAATCATGTGAAGGGTGGGGGCCTTGATTTTCCCCCGCCCCGGGTCGAGGGGGGATGCAAAAGATCTTCTCATCTTCCTCCCCACCCCAAATTTTCCCCCCCCAACCCTTTCCAAGGCGGACGTCGGGAACGTGCTGTCTGAAATCCTCCCCCCTCCTCCTCGTTCCTCCGGCCAGCTTCAAACACAGTTTTAAAACACTTATCTGAAATGTATACGGATAATAAAAAGGGATTTTTTGGCACCTATCAATTCACCTTTGGTGATGCAAAATTTCTGGATTCAAATTTAACTGCAAGGTACCTCTTACAAAGCTGAACTGGGCAAAAGTGAAAAAAAAAGTATCTGAAATGTTACGGATAATAAAAGGTTTTTTTTGCACCTATAAATTCCCCTGTGGGGATTTCACAATTGCTGTATTGAAATTTAAGCAAGGTGGCTCTATCAACAAATCTGGCTGGGAAAAGGCATAAAACATGTATCTGAAATGTTACGGATAATAAAATTTATTTTTTGGCCCCTATAAACCCCGTGGTACTAAAAATTGCGGGTTTCAAATTTTAAACTGAAAGGGACCTCTATAACAAAGATGAATGGCACAATTAAAAGAGAAACTAGTAAAATGTTATGTAATCAAAGTGGATTTTGCCCCCTAACATATAGCCCTCATTATTAGAAAAGATCTGTATCCAAATATAATTCATCTCCCCAAATACCCCAAGTAATATTTAAACAGTAAACTGTTAATATAAAGTATTGAATGAAATGTCTAAAATACAAAATCCAGTATTTTTTAAAGATTGTCTTGTTGCCCCGGGGGCCCCCCCCCCCCCCCCCCGTTTTTCCCCCGTGATTTTACAGCATTAGATGCCCTTTAAAATTTCTCCCTAACTACCTAAAAACGCAAATTCTGATCAAACTGAGTTCTAAGGATCCGCTAAAAAAGTTGTCTCTGTGAACAAATAGAAAAATTTCTCTGAGTTTTTTTGACAGAGGCAGAGCGACGTCCACTGTTTTTGAGATACTGACACACACTATCTGAACAAAAAGGGTTTTCTTTTAAAAAACGAGGGGTCTGTGATTTTTTCACCAATCGAACCCATACCATCCCAGCATGACGTGCACACACATCTCACCCTGCTTTCTTAAGCGTTTTGCTGGCCGCCAAAATGACAGGAAAGGGCCAAAAATTTTGGGCAATTTAATAGATTATGCACAATTTAAACCTAAATTTCGCTGATCAAAAAAATCCATCAACGAAAATCCGTGCGTTTTTCCCCTTTCAAAAAAAAAAATCCTCAACCTAGTTATGATATCTTTCTACCCAAGACTGGGGCGGATGATAAATTTGGCGTTTACATTCCAAAAATTTCATGCACAAAATAATTGGCTAAAATGCGCCTGATTTATAAACCCTTACAGGGGTCATAAATGAACACTTCTAGTGTTGTACGACAGTTGATTTGGGCTCTGGCTTGAAAGTGGTATACCTTTTTCCAGCAATAATGCGCCAAAATGTCATACGAAGCTTAAACTCTATATTTCAACGGTTCTAGTGTCCCCCGCCTCCGCACGCCCCCCGAAATGGGGCGCAAATCCCACGGGCCTATGTAATGTGCCTGAAATGGCGTGCCAGGCTTTTAAACATGTAGAGATTGGGGCTGTGCTGGATATCGGGCTGAAAAGACGGCAGATATCTGGCGCAGCCCTGTTCATACATGCCGCCCTAAAGATGTCGCTACCACGGGTACAGAATCTTCTGCTGTAGGGGATAAATGTGCCACTTATTGTACTGCAGAACTGGCTGCCATCATAAGACACAGGACTCTCACCAGGGTATGGGTCCATACCCTTTGGGTTGACTGATGAGGGACATGGCCTCTGAGTTTGCCACCCGCTTGAGGAGAGAAATTATTTGTTCTTGTATCTAGGATGTATTCCAGGTTTTTTTTTCATATGGGAGAGAATCACCATTCCACCATAGTTTTTCCCAAAGGTTATGCCTGTAAGCTGGTAAAAAAAAAATGCTTCTTTTTCTTTAAATATAGTGTGGACTTTCAGGAGTGTGGGGATAGACACACCACAAAAGCTAAGAAAAACACCTCCCCCTTTGGGGGAATAAAAAAAAGATGGGCCCGCATATGAAACGAATGGGGCTAAACCGCCATAATAAAAATTTTCCAAAGCAATGGAAGGGGGAAAGAAAGTAGGTGGAGCCTCACAGACAGCATAAGCACATGAAAAATTGCTTAGAAACTTATTTTTCCTCCCACCCCACCCTTTAAGGGTATAAAAATGGAAGTCAGCTTCAGATCAACACTTTGGGCCTTATGTATGAAACCTTCTAGCAGTAAGACTGTCTTTGTTGCCCAAGTAATCAAGTAGCTTTTATTTCATAAGTGCTCTGACAAAAAAAACGACTCTGATTTTTCTATTGGTTGCTATAGTTTCCATACATACGGCCCAAAGAGTACAAGAAGTGCAAAGGCATAATTGGAAGTATTGTGCTAATAAACAATTTTCGTCTCGTGTGATATGTACACACAAGGAAAAACCTGAAAGGGAGAAAAAACAGAAATATACTTCCCAACAGGTGCGCTAATCCCGACACAGAAATAAAAAACACAATGGCCCAGATGCATGAAAGTTGCTGCACCAGTTTTCTGTCCTAGGTTAAGACAGAACAAATCATGTGGGCCATATCTGACATATTCCTAAAGCATTTGTGTAAAAGACCGACACTTTTGTCTGCGCCACTCTTCAGGGGCCGTCTATGCCAAATCATACGATGCAACAGATTTATATAGCTTTCATGCCAAAAAGTGTCACAGTTCATACTTTGTTATTCATGCCATTTTCAAAGTGATAAGGCTAAGACAAAAAAGACAAAATTACTCACAGCCTGGGACACTTTTTGGCGCACAGGCTGTTTATCTTACAACATGACACATTTATTAAGTGCCGTGAGACACTTTGAAACATAAGCATGAACTCAACTTAGCACTGTCTAAGATACTTTCCACAGCAACACTTTTCATACAACTGGGCCAATGTGGTCAGCTATTATATGGTCTATATAAGTTACATTATAAATTAATTAGTTAATTAATTAATTAATTAATTACTAATGTCTATGCAATATTCCAGAAAGATTGAACCCACATTGGTGCTGCGACTATGGATATCCAAGAATTGTTGTATTTTGAGTATTTAGATTTGCTATTATCACACTATAGTAGAAATAATTTGCTATGGAATAGAAAACCTATTGCTAAAAAATTGCAACCCATTTGTGAACCACAAACATCAGTCTCTTTTGGGACCTATTTCATTTAGGCAACCTCATTTTTCATGGATCACCTAGAATTAATTTAAAAATTAACAGCCCTGTTTTTATCTCAGCAAGTATATACATCACAGCTCCACAGAAATGAATAGATATTTGTGAGAATAGACATACTTATGCATGATGTTACTATATATACAGGTTGCTGCTAATGACAAGAAAGCAAAGACATCTATTTAATAGAAGAGGATTAAAATTTACTTCAGTGAAGTTACTAAATGGTGTTACCAGCTTGTAACTTAAATTAATGAATAGATGTGCACATTAATTACCAGGTTAATTAAATAACACGTCCTTTAGTAATATGTCATGAAAAACTAGTTTAATCTAATATTTAAAGAAGGTTCTTTAATTACAAATATAAATGATTTCATTCTAAGAAAATATTATGTGCAGAGTACTAGGAAATATGTTATAGGGAAATATACACTCATTTATGTAACGGGTGTCCCCATAATTTTCTAGAGTCAGACTCCGCTGAGGCATCCCTTTTATTCATTGTCTTCAGTCAGCACCCCCGTCCACCCCTTCCGCTGCCCTCTACTTCCTCAGATGTTCCTACAGTCGACAAGCTGGTCCATGACCTCTCCTCCATATGCAAGAAGACACGTCTATCTCTGCTTCAAGCCTCTGCCTGTATAAAGATTCAGGCAGACAGAAAGAGAAGACCCTCTCCATCCTTTGCTCCAGGAGACAGGGTGTGGCTGTCTGCCAGGTATGTCCGCCTGAAAGTCCCCAGTTACAAGCCCGACTTCCCCCCACTATTCGCATCCCAAGTTCCTTCCATGTCTCCCTGCTGAAACCGGTCATCCTTAACCAGTTCTCACGTAAGGTTGTTCCCCCATCTCCCGTAGTTGATTCCACCACTGTCTTTACGGTTGTCATCCACTTATCCAATTTTCCATGACATCATCACCAATCTTGATGTTGAGGTAAAAAATAATAGGTCCACTTTTACAAAACATGTTATATTTTACGCCCATTGTCAGGAATAAGATCTTGCATAGATCCAGTTGCCATGACCCTCAGATGTTTGTGGGTGTACCCAAAAGCCAACTCATTAGAGCGTGTAGAATTTTTATCAGAAAGGAACTGTACTTTGAACATAAGCAAGAAATAGTGGATACATTTGTGAAAAAAGGGTACTGTGGGATAGAGTTGGAAAAAAATAGGAAAACAAGTATTAGAAATGGATATAAGGGAGGTACTTACTCCAGTCAGAAAAAGTGAAAGATTTCTATTTGTTAGCACTTATGATAGCCATAGTTGTTTTATTAAACATGCCATCAAGAAATACTGGAGGGTACTGTCCAGTAATACTAAATAAGGTAGAATATTCATGGAGGCACCACAAATTGTGTATCGTAAAGACCGCACAATAGGTAACCAAATTATGTCAACATTTGAAAAACAAGAAAAAAGTAGACAGATTGGCTACCCGACGAACAGGTACTCATGCAAAAATTGTACATCTAGAATTAAGGGATCATATATTTCACCTCCATCTAAGGATTGTAAGTAAGATCAATATTGAAAGTTTCCATACCTGTAACTCTAAACAGGTCATATACCTACTAAGGGCTTGTTCACACAACGTTTTTGTGATCCGTTTTACGGATCCGTTTTACAGATCCGTAAAACGGATCTAACAATTGTCAGTGTGAAATAAGCCTACAAAGAACCGGGCAACCAATATTGAAACCATAAGGTAAATAACAAACAAATACCAACAACAGCCTTATAGAAAAGCAATCTATATTTACACAAATAATACAAAGCAATAACATTGAAACAATAAAAACCTAACACAAAAATAAAATATCACAAACCACCCATCTCTTCCAGCCATCATGAGTAAAATAAGCTAGAATAAAATATATATAGTGCAAAGAAGTACAAGCATATAAGAACTATTGCGATATAAAACTATACTTAGCCAACCAGCCACCCACGTGTGGGAGAGGGAGCCAAAACCCCGAGACCACGTTTCGCTCCAAACGCTTCCCTCAGGGGAAATAACACAGATGGGAACAGGTATACATATATATATAGAAACTTTGGTCCAATCACATCACAGAAAGGATGACAGGCTGTTGCGTTTTTCGGATCTGCTTTCCGGATGCGCTTTTCACACCTCAAAAATGGCATCCGGTAAAAAGGATCCAGAACGTCGTGTGAACAAGCCCTAAAGGGCCCATGTGGCATAGCTTTTTGGGAACAAGACAGCTAGAAGAGCAAGGAGGCGCTTGAAACAAGTATCGTTCAGCAATACGGAGATTTATGTTAAATAAAGGTATTTCCCAACTAGAATCCTCTGATAAAACATCATAAAGAAAATATGGAAAAACAACGGTGGCTCGCAACTTTCATGAGGCCCGGCATGCCGTCTCAGAATTACAATGGTGTGTTTTTGAGGAAATTAGTAATTAGTGTTCCCCGGCACGTCTGGGGAACACTTGCCTGTCCACGCTCCTGGTCCCGTCCTGGCGCGCGGCACTGCCGTGTAATTATAAAGACAGTGCGCAGGTGATGGTTATTTCAAACCGCACGGTCCGCCTATATATCCCTGCCTCTCCCCAGCACCTTTGCCGAATCGATAGTGCCTGTTGTGCTGAAGGAAAGCGTTCCTAAAGTGTCTTGACCCCTTTAAAGGTACCGTACCTTCTGCCTCGTGCCTCGACCCACGAACCATTTGCCGCCATGTCCTGACCTCTGCCTGTCCCCCGACTAACGGCGCCTGCCCTTCACTGATTTGTAGCCACGTCAACACCTCGGCTGCCACCAGCAAGCAAGTCACGTCAGGTTAGCGAGCCTGGTAGTAATCCCCGCAGCAAGTCCATCCCCTGCTTTGCGGCGGGCTCTGGTGAAAACCTGACCTACTGTAGATTCCGGTTCTCTCCGCGGCTTGCTTACAACCCATCGCTTGTGGTGGTCCAGCTGGATCCACTACCACAATCCGTAACCATTTTCGATTCGGCCATGGATCCGCCAAGTGTGCCTTCTAACCTAGCGTCTCCGACCTCACTACCAACCGTGGCTCCGCAATCTATAGCAGATCGTCGCAGCAAGCGCAACACTGAACCAACTGACTTCTATATGCAACAGCTCCTGAACCACTCAGCAGGCAACAAACGCGCCGTGGCTCAAGCCAGCAGCAGTCGTTCCGGGACATTCCGCCGGCCTAAACTTCCTTTTGATATTTTTGCTTTGTCCATAGCCGACGAAGTTTGAGGGGGACCACAAAGGCCTGCAGGGGTTTCATCACCCAGTGTGCTCTCTCCACGTGGAACTTATGCTCTCAGTTCCCGTCCGAATAGGTCCAAGGTGGCCTTCCGTGTCAGTCCTTCCTATCCGTGAAAGCGCTGGGCCTGGCGATGCCACACTTTGGGACCGAGGCGATCCAAATCACAGCGGATCTGTCACATTCTTGCAGGAGTTTCCGCTGATCTTCGAGGAGGCCTGCCACTCCACGTCTGCTGAAACCGCTTTATTAAACTAGCAGCAGGGGGAAACTCCGTCCGTTGAGGCGACTACGCCGTGCAATTCGCACCTTAGCCCTGAAATTGGCGTGCATGAATGCTAGCGTTGTGTCGCCATTCGTACACGTTACAAGAAGGGCCTCTCCGCCCGATTAAGATGCCCTCGCCGCCACCCGTGACCTCTCCGACGTCATTAAGGAAGCCATCCATCTGCAAACCGCATAGACATCCGTTTCTCGGAGAGACGGGAAGCACCGGCAGAAACGCGAACCAGCTTCAAACACGTCGCTACCCCGTCTTGCGCCAGTGTTTCACGTCCTCCACTGCCTCCCTCCCATCCCACCTTGGAATAGGCCATGCAAGTGACAGTACCCGCCTGTCCTCCGCAAGAGCATGCCCGACGTCGTGAGAGAAGTTGTGTCCCCTACGTGCGTCATGCCCCTTGAAACAATCACTTCCGTTTAGGTGGTAGCTCACATTCTTCGGCAACCGTCCTGGGAAACGCACGCACCTAGGATTTCGGGGAGAGGCGTCCCTAGAGTGAGTAACCCTCTCCAATCGGCTCATGCATTGCAGCTCTGGTTACGTCCAAATTCCGGAATCTCGTATCCGATTGTCGGCCGTCCTGGATTCCGGATCGGCTGAGAGCTTTATGGAGTGCTTCTTGGTGACCAAGTATCGTCTCTCGGTGGTCCGCCTATACCAACCTTGTTCATACTCCTCCGTCAGTGGTGAACCTATTGAGTGACTCCATCCACCTACCGTCTGTGAACCAGAGGTCCTACAAGTAGAGCCCTTGCACAGGAAAGGATCACGTTCTTTCCGTGATTACCGCCGTACTTCCTCGGCCCAGTTCTACTGGCTCCTTGCTACATGCTTCACCCCCTATGCTGATTGGAAGACGGGTGAAGTTTTTGCGTTGGGAGCCCGGACTGCCAGTCTCGTTCTTTCGTGCACCCTGATACGGTGCGCCCCAGTCCTCCACAGTCCTCTCCCAAGCCACTACTTTGGTTTAACCGCAACCGATCAGAATTCCAAGATGTTTTCCGAAGGCGAGCTAGACTTTCACCATTCCTCCTCATCGCCCATTATGATTGCCCATAGACCCTGCTACCCTGGGACCTAGTCCTCCCCATGTATAGGGTCTACCCGCTCTCCATACCCGAATACTCGGTGCGATGCGCCTATGTAGAAGAATATCACGAAAGGGTATACATCCGCAAATCTACTTCTCTCGGCGGGTGCCGGAAATTTCATTGTGGAGAAAGAAAGATGATCCCAGAGACCGTGCCATTGACTACCGTTTGGTCTAATAAGAATTCACCACAAGAACCGTACCCTCTGCCTTTAATCACTGAACTCTTTGAGACCGTCTTCCGGGGGGCCAAGGGTCTTTCCAAATTGGACGTTGCGGGGGGCATATATGCTCAATCCGGGTCCGGGAAGGCTACGAGTGGAAAACGTCCTTCCAATAGCTCGTGATGGGCAACTTTGAGTAATCTGTAATATGCTCATTCGCATATGCAAGCGCTCCGGCCGTCTTTCCAGGAATTTGTCAATAACATTTTACAGAAGAACCTTTCCTATATTTCTGTGTAGTGGTCTACTTAAGATGACTCCTGGTATACTCCACCCATCTGGATCCCACCAGTTACAGTTGCGCCAGGTACATGAGACTCCAGCGGCGAGAACCCATCTATACGCAAAACTGAAAAGTGCCAATTTCACCAGACCAAGCCTCCCATTTCTTTGGATAGATAATCTCTGATACGGTTCTGCGGATGGACCCCCACCAAACACTCTGCCGTTCTACATGGCCCCGAACCTGTTGGCCTGCGGGCTTGATACAAACGTTTCACTCTGGGTTTCCAAATTACTACCGACATTCATCCCGCACCTTGTCAACTTTGGTAGAACCAATTGTGGCCCTTATAAAAAAAACATGCCAACGCCGAAAACTGAGGCCACTCCCGGCGCCGAAGAAGCCCTTTTTTCAAGTTGAAGAGGCCAGCATTCGCCTCCGCAACCGTGTTATCCCCGGCCAGATACCGTGAAACCCTTCTATCCTGGAAGTGGGACGCCTCTTACTCATAGGAGTCTGGAGCACTGCTCACCCGGATAAAGGGGCGCCAAGGGCAAGACTCGGACCTGCGAGTGGTTCTTTTCCAGACCTTCTCACCAGCATATGAAGCAACTATACCATCGGGGATCGGAACTTTACGCCATTAAACCTTGCCTAAAGAATGGCGCCACTCCTGGAGGGTGCTCGTTTCCCCGTGAATATCTTCACTGACCACAAAAACCCTCCTCTATCTCCAGACAGCACGAAACGTCTGAATCCTCGTCAAGCGAGATGTCTCTGTTCTTTGCCCTTTTCAACTACAGTCATCCACTTCCGACCTGCAGAAAATGAACCTCAAGGCCTGATTGCCTTTTCCCGTGCCTCCTATTTTTAAGTGTGGGTGAGGGTAATTGTTGTTAAGGTGGGGTGGATGTATGGGAGGAGTCGGCCCCACAGACATGATTGACCCCCTGAACGTCTGATGTCCTGTGGCTTTTGGCTCCCACTAACCCCAAGGGGTACCCCCCAAGTGGGAAGTACGTAGTGTGCTGACCTAGCGCTCCGTTTGAGGGTCCCGAGAAAATGGGGATTCACTGTTTCCCGCATACCGGTAACACACCGGGGTCCGAAGGTCTTTTTCGTTTGATTTCCCCGGTTCTCCTGGTGGCCTGGTCTCGTTTTAATGATGAAAGTGAGATTATGTGGGGGCCTGCACCACCTGTGCCCGCAATAATCACCTCGACAAAACCAGGCGTGCCTACTCCAACCCTCTGACGGTGCTAGCTGTCCCTTGGAGCCGATATTGCCATGGACCTTCATAACTGACTTACCGCCCTCGTGAAGAAAATACGGTCATCTTGGTAGTCAACTGACCGTTTTTCCAAGATGCTCATTTATGTTCCCATGCGGGCCATCCTTCTGCGTCCTCGGCTTTGCCAATATTTTTTTTTAAAACAAACATGTTTTCCGACTGCAATGGACTCCCCTTAGACACATAATCCCTCATCGAGCCGGAGTCCAGTTCGTTCTCGAGATTTTGTGCGAGGCCTCTGCTCGCTCCTTCAAGAGGCACTGGACTTCTCCTCCTGCGTACCACCCACAACTAATGGCAAGTGGAGAGGGTGAAATTCCAGGTCCTAGTACTTATCTCCTTCCGCCCTCTTCACATTCTGCCGAGAGCAAGATGACGGTCCAGTCTACTACCTGGGCCGGAATTTTTGTATAATTCCCATGGACTCTGATTCCTTCCGCTGGGGCCAATCCCCCTTCTCCATTGTCTTTGTCGCGATACCCCCCCACACCCTTCCACTGCCACTCCTTGCCTCCTCAGATTTCCCCTTGTTCTGTGGATAGTCCGGTCCGTGAACCTATCGCAGCTGGATGGAGACGCACCGTCCCTTCTCTCAGGCTTCGGTCCCGTATGAAGACCCAAGCGGACAAAAAAAGAAGAGACCCCCTCCTCCCCTATTGTCCCGGGGATATAGGTGTGGCTGTCTGCCAAATATATACCGGTTTAAAATCCCCATCTTACAAGCTGGGTCCCCGTTTTTTTATGGTTCCCTTCGAAGTCCTGAGGCGCATTCATCCTGTGGCCCTACAAGAGCTACGGCTTCACTCCGACCATGCGCATCCCAAACCTTCCTTCATGTCCACCCTACTGACGCCGGTCACCCGATAACCGCTTCTCTCGGTCCGTGTTCCCCCGTCTCCCAGTAGGCTGATGTCCACCAATATTTTTTTGCCGTCAAAGAGATTTTGGACCACTAAGACGGTTCGGGAAGAGACCGATTATTATTTTGGTGTGGACTAGGAAGGGGTTTGGCCAGAGGAAAGGTCCGTTGGGAGCCGGAGGAAAACATCCTGATAGGGTCATCTTGTCTAAGTTTATGGCGGGACCCAGAAAAGAGGGGAGGCCAAAGGGGGGGGGTACTTTTAGGGGTGTCCCCTGCGACCCTCGGGTGGGGGTCGAGGCACACCCGCAACGCCGCGGACCCCCTGCTACCCCGGTCCCCGGGGTCCGACGCCGGGGCCCGCGGACCCCCCGGCCGTCGGGGAACACTTACCCGTCCACCCCCTGGCCCCCCGTCCTGGGCCGTCCTGTCCCGGGCCGGGGTGCACGCCCCCCCTCAGGGCGCCCCGCGGCACTCCCGGGGAAAAATTTAAAGGGACATGCGCCGTGATGGTTTTCCCCCCGGGGCAGGGTCCCTATTTTAGCCCCCCTCTTCCCCAACCTTTCCAAAATCGATAGTGCCTTGTGTCTAAAGGGGAAGTGTTCCTAAAGGTCTTGACCCGTTTACTGTGTACCAACCTTCTGCCCCGCCCCGACCACGAACCATTGCCCCTGTCCCCTACCTTCGCTGTCCCCGACACGAGCCAGCTTCACGATTTTGTACACCAACACCTGGGGCGCCCCCGCAAGCAAGTCACGTCAGGGGTAGCGACCTGGTAGAAAACCGCCGCAGAAAGCCCTCCCGCTTTGCGGCGGGTCTGGTGAAAACCGGACCACTAGATTCCGTTCCCCTGGCGGGGTTTTAACCCCATCCTTGTGGGGTCCAGGGGGATCCACTACCACATCCAAAAAAATTTTTAAAATCTGTTTTTAGGGATCAACTTTGGTGCCCGATCATTGCCTGTCTTAAACAGGGGAAAAAGATTATGACTAAAGATAGGCGAATTTTATTCAAAACGAAGGGAATTCGTTTAAATTTGGGAAAACTTGGGTCGGAACGAAGTCGAATTTTGGGGTACTTGGGGTAAAAAGAAGTGTCTTTTGATTGATAAAATGGCTGCGAGCACATGGCGCTACAGGGGGCAAAGCACTCTGGGAGGAAAAAGGGGAAATACCCTGCATGACATGTGCAGAGAGAAGAAATCAGAGACCGGGGGGGTTTTCTGTAAACTCACCCCACATAAAGCCCCGGGCCGACGCGGGGAGTTTCATACCGCTCTCACTTACGATCAGGGAAGGGCGCCGGGGCTGAACCTTACTAAAGAATTGATTTTATATAGCATTTTGTGGGGTGTCTCAGCTTGTCTCAAAAGACTGTTCTCTTAAAATTTTATTTCAAATTTTTTTGGGGGATTGGATTTAAAACCAGTGTGCGTCCCGCAGCTGCAAATTTCTCAATACCAAGTGGATCAACCAGCCTGTTTATTCATTTAAAGAAACATTTTTTTACAAACAAATACCATTTTTTTTTTGGCTGCTCAATTCTTTGGCGCAATTTTTCATCCAGGGGGTTTAAAACGTTGTTTTGGGGTGGCTGACCCAAAAACTGCTTTTTCAACGCCAAAATAATACATTTCCCCCCTGTAGCCTAAATTTACAAGCAAAGGTTAATTACAACTGTATTTTTGTTGGTGGGTAGAAAAAACGCAATTGTAAAACGCTACAAAGCTACAGTTTGTTCACTCAATTCTTTGGGCCAATTTACATCCAGGGGTTAATTAAGCGTTGTTTTTCTGGTGTGCTGACAAAAATAAACCGTTTTTTTTCAACCCCAAAAAATTTTAAAATTTTTCCTGTAGCCAATCATAAGCAAAGGTTTAAATTTCAACTTATCTCTTTTTGGGGGCGTAGAAAACACGCATATGAACCGCTATAAAGCTACTATTTGTGCGGGGTCAATTCTTTGGGGCCCAATTTTCATCCAGGGGGTTTAATTTAAACGTTGTTTTGCTGGTGCCTGACAAAAAAAACCGATTTTCAAGGGGGGGAAAAAATATACATTTTCCCGTAGCCCAATTCACAAGCAAAGGTAAAATTTCAACTGTATCTCTTGTTTTTTGGCAGAAAACCCAATGTAAACGCTACAAAGCTACTAGTTTTTGCGGTTTTTTTAAAATTTTTGGCGCAATTTACATCCAGGGGGTTAATTAACGTTTTTTCTGGTGGTGACAAAAAAAAACCGCTTTTTCAACGCCAAAATATATAAATTTTTCCTGTACCTAATTCCAAACAAAGGTAAATTTCAACTGAAACTCTTGTTTTTGGCTAGAAAAACCCGCAATTGTAACACCTACAAAGCCCCATTTTGGGCTCAATTTTTTTGGGGCCAAATTTTCATCCCGGGTTAATTAAGCGTTTTTTTGCTGGGTGCTGACAAAAATAAACCGTCTTTTTTCAAAACCCCAAAAAAAATACATTTTTCCTGTACCCAAACACAAACAAAGGTTAATTTAAAATTATCTCTTTTTGTTGGCTAGAAAACACGCAATTAAAACACCTACAAAGCTACTGTTTGTGCGGCCAATTCTTTTGGGCCAATTACATCCAGGGTTAATTAAGCGTTGTTTTTCTGGTGTGCGACAAAAATAAAACCCTCTTTTTCAACGCCAAAATATATAATTTTTCTGTAGCCCAATTCATGCCGAAGGTTTTAATTTAAGCCTTTTCTTTTGTAAAACCACAGGTTTTTAAAAAAGACACTACAATAAATTTTTCCTGGCCAATTTTTGACGCAATTTAATCCAAGGTTACCCAAGCTTTTACGGGTCATTTGGAGTCAAAAACAGGGGGTAAAATTTATCATAACAGATACATCAAACAAACATGTCTGTACATTTTTGAACAACATAATTTAGACAAAGAGGTGGCAGGCCGCACCTGCGTTGCAGTGGCACAAACATTCCTGAGCAGGCCCAGGTGAGCACAGCAAGGGGACGTCACAGCAGGGTCACTCGGGGGGAGGCCCACAACTGCCGCTGTCCCCTCTAGCGGCCGTGTTTTGTCCAACCCAAGGGTTCTTTATTGGTTGACTATGTCACCTTTCCTCCCAATGACATCTACAAACCCCCCCCAAGAGTCGGGGGGGAACCTCAACACAACCCTTTGTTGGCAAGGCCCGGGGGCGGGTCAGCGGCCCTCACCGCCTCGCCCGCTCATCCCATCCGGGGTTTCCCCCACCAGATCTACTATTTGGTCTGGGACAGCGCCATATATGCGAGGATGAAAAATTTAGGGGGCAGCACAGCTACTTGGCAGCGAAAAAGGGCAAATATCCCCCGTTCTTTCAGTAGGCGGCAAAGTAAGATGTGGAGATGGGATCGGTGCATGTTGTAAAAGGTCACCCTCGGCATCCAAGACCGGGATGAGGGCAGCATGAAATGAAACACAAAAATGATGAAAAGCCACCGCACTTGGGAGCCGGGGGGGCAAGGCTTCATCATCGCAGGAGAAGAGGGGCGCACTTGCCCTCAGGCAGCAGGCACCAGCAAGTGGGGGGTGTGGCCTTGATCAACAGGGTACACATTGTGGGTCGGGAGCCAAGCGGCCACGAGGTAAAAAACCCGCTTCGCGGTCCAAGAAAGAGCGCACAGGGGCTCGCAGGCAGCGGGCAGTATTCACTCAGTGGGGGACTTTGGGGGTAAAATCCATTTTGGGGGTCGGGGGGGCATTTTTTCAAGACACCGGAGGAGCCAAATATGGGTATATGTGAATCTTGGGCAGAAAGTAAACGGGCCGGGGGGCAACTTTGCCCCAGGGCCCCCTGCGTCAACAATGCAGCCTCCACCGGTGGCCGGGAAGAAACGTGGCTCAGAGGGTGGTCCATCATGCCCCCGCACAACAGCACAGCAGCAGCCCCATCAGCAGCCATTGCAGCCAGTCAATCCACCACCTCTGCAAAAGGGAGCTGTTTCTTTTTGACATCATCCCCCCCGGCCAGATCTCCTGCTCCTCGCTACTCAGGCGCCAGCATCGTTCAAAAGGGCGATTTGCAAAGAGAAACAGTATGCGTCCAACCCTCCTAAGGTCAGCAGCGACCGTGCTCCTTCCAAGTTTTTGGGTATTGCATCCCTCCCTTTCCAAATGTGGACTCTGCACCATTCAGAAAACTAATGGCTTTTGCCGAGCCGGATGGAGAGTTCCAAGCCTAATTTCTTTCCAAAAAAGGGCAGTACCACACTTCAAAAAATGAAACAAAAGGGGGGGGCCAGTCCTTGACTTATGGGTTTTTCCAAGGTCACGGCAGCGCGGACCGCGGGGAGCTGTAACACGGTCGGGGCCAGTACTGTCCTTTAAAAACGGCCCACGGTGAATTGCTTTCTGCCCGGCACACCAAAACTTGGGACAGGAGAAAAACTGCTTTCTCCCCACGTTGTAAAACTGCTGCACCTCGCCAATTCCGCCTCCCCTCCTCCACCATTACCACCATATCAGCCTCCAAATCTGCCCATCATACCACATGTGTAGGGGCACAGCGTGTCACGCAGTTTTACAATTTGGCTTGCCTCTGCGAACGAAGTCACACAGGGGGGGAACTGCTCCGCGTCTGCAGCAAAAACGAAGTGTGGGTTTTTCCGGCCAAATGCAAATCGGGGAAACCCTGGTGAGGGCAATGGGAGGAACATGTGTCCGCGCTGCACCAGAGGGAGGCCATGGCGCCCTGCTGGCGATGTGTTCAATCTGGGTTTTGAAAAGCCTGGGAGCTTCCCCCCATCTTCAGAACATTTTTAAAAAGGCCAGGAACTGGCATGCACTTATCCATTCGTACAAAGCCGGGGAACCCCTCCTCGAGTTTGCAGCGGCAGAACGGCCTCCCCAACCACTCTGAATCGAGTTTCCACCCCTGGAATTCCAGCCGCACATGTTTTGGACCGACTGATGAACAGAGAAAGGCCATTAACGATTTTTTGATGATCCAGGGGAGACAGAAGTACTCCCCCGTGTAACTTTGATGTCAGCTAGTGGGAGCTCATGCGGCACCTGCCGTTTGTTGAGGCATTCAGGAGGCGAAGTTTTTTGTCAGTCCCAGGGCACGGGGAAAAAATAACTCATTCCTGAACAGATGCGAAAAATCTGTCTGGAGGGGACGGAGACTGGCGACTACATATCGGGCCACAATCCGGTTGGGACTGAAAAAGGGGGAGGAGGAGGGGAGGAATTGGAGCAAAGCATTTTCGGTGAAAGATGGTTTTCTACCCGGTGGACAAGAGAGGGAGTAGAAGCTGGGGGAGGGGGAGGAGATGAGGAAGCGAGGCAGATGACCCCCAACACTGTGGGATAAAAAGGGGAAAGGGGGCAGGGAGCCCCTGGATCACTTGTGCAGAGGCCAGCATGCTTTTTTGCCCGGCATGACAGCCGAAAGTACATCCGGGGAGGGAGAATTTGGCTCTCCACCCTATTGGACCCTCGCTACCGTCCAAAATGGGGGCCTTTTCCCAGCTATTTAGAGGGAAGACAAACTCTAAATACTGAATAGGTGAAATCCTCCGTAATCAGTTGGCCCGCGTGCCTAATGTGCGGCTCGCGCCCCTCCTCTCGGACAGGGTCATGACCGGGTGGTTCCTCATCGTCCACGTACTACGTTGCCGCAGCTTTCTGATGTGAATGTGGGGGAGGGGTGAGGGTAGGAGCCAGTACCAGCACCATCAGTAGTAACCTAAGTGTCTGGAGTCCAACTGGATGAGCAGCTTCCTACACCGACCGCCAGTGGTAGGAGGCAGTCGCCATCAGCAGCAGCATCAGACCTGAGCATCCCCTGAAGCAACAGGTTGTGGCCTACTGGACAGCAAACTCCTGCCACCCTCAGTTAGAAGATCCGCTGGACTACTGGGCAGCCAAACTGGATGTGTGGGCCGCAACTTGCCAGAGTTTGCAGAGATAAGCTGTCCCTGCCCGCATAGTGTGGCATCAGAGCGGGTGTTCAGTTCGGCGGGCGGCCATCGTTTTCCCCAAAGATAACCCGTTTGTCCACGGGAAATGGTGGAACGACTGACCATTGTCAAGATGAATCAGGAGTGGAACCGCCAGGATTCCACACACCAATGCCTTAGGCGTCAGTCTGTGGTTTTCAAACTACCTGCCTCAGCCACTATCTGGTGCCGCCACCCGCCTGATGTCCCACACAATCTGCAGCCCAAGTTTCTTCTCCATCTGCCATCCCACCATCTTACCAGGGACATGTATTTCCACCTCACCTCAACACTCTGTCCATTGTGAGCCACTCTATTACCACATGCGCTGCTGCTGTTGCTGTTGGCCGTGACATCCACACCTGTGTCATTGCCACTGTCCTGGACCTCATGCTGCAGCTGGTAGCTAGCTGCCACGTCCCTCCACACTGTGTTCATTGTGCAACAGCCTGACCTCATGCAGCTGCCGCCGTTGACCGTCCGCTCTCAGTCATTGTGCCACTCTGTTCTGTCCCCTCCTGTTTTGCCACCTCCAAATAGTCATTGTGCCACTCTCGTGAAACCTTCATGTCTGCAGCTGTGACTCCTTCCTTGCCCTCCACACTGTGTCATTGTGTGTGCCACTGCCTGAACCTCATGCTGCTTCCGCCGTGTACCTCCGCACTCGTCAGTCATTGTGCCATCTGTGGCTTCCTCCTATTTTGTTGCCACCTCCATAATGTCATATGTGCCACAGCCTATCTCATACTGCTGAGCCTGCAGTGACCGATTCCAGACAACTTGTGTGATTGTTGCCGACTACTGTGGCCTAAAACTGGATTTTGGCCCCCTCCAGAAATGTCATTGTGCCACTGACTGACCTCAAACTTGCAGCCAGCCGCCGTGACCTCCACACTGTGTTATAGGTGCCACTCTGTGCCTAGTAACTGTTTTGCCGCCTCCAGAAAGTCATAGTGCCACTGGCCTGACCGTCATAACTGCTGCCGCCGTGACCTCCACACTGTGGTGATTGTGCCACCTGTGTGCCTAATATACTGTTTTTTGGCCGGCCTCAGAATGCCATTGTGTCCACTGCTTACCCACATAATGCTGCCGCCGTGACCTCCACACTGCGTGTGATTGTGCCACTCTGTGTCCCTAAAAACTTGTTTTTTGTTGGGGCCGCCTCCAGAAATGGTCATTGGGCCACTGCCTGACCTCAATACTGCTAGCCGCCGTATGACCTCTACACCTTGTGTGATTTGTCCACTCTGTGGCCTAAATACTGTATTGTGCGCCGCCCTCCATAATGGTCATTGTGCCACTGCCCTGACCTCATACTGCTGCCTGCCAGCGCCGTGACCTCCCAACTTGTGTGATTGGCGACTCTGTGGCCTAATACCTTGTTTTTTGGCCCGCCTCCAGAATTGTTCGAATTGTGCCACTCGCCTGAACCACATAACTGCTGCCGCCAGTGTAACCCCCACACTGCGTGTGATTGTGCCACGTCTGTGGGCCAAATAAGATGTTTTTGCCGCCTCCAAATGTCATTGTTCCACTGCCTGACCTTAAACGCTTCCGCCGTTGTACCTCCTACACAGTGTGATTGTGCCACTCTGTGGCCCTAATACTGTTTTGCCGCCTCCAGAAAGTCCATGTGGCCACTGCCTGACCTCATACTGCTGCAGCCGGACCTCCACACTTGTGTGGACTTGTGCGACTCTGTGGCGTAATACTGTATTTTTGCTGGCCGCCTCCATAAATGTCATTGTTGCCACTGCCCTGACCTCATACTTGCTTGTGCTGCCGGCCGTTGTACCCTCCACACTGTGTGATGGGCCACTCTGTGCCTAAAATACTGTTTTTGATTGACGCCTTCCAGAATGTCATTGTGCCACTTGCCTGAACACAGTACTGCATCCGCCGTTGACGCATCCCACAAAGAGTGATTGTGGGCCACTCTGTGGCCTAATAATGTATTGTGGCCGCCTCCATAAATGTTCATTGTGCACTGCCTTACCTCATACTGCTGGCCGCCGTGAAGGCACCTCCCCACACTGTGTGAATTGTGCCACTCTGTGGTCCTAATACTTTACGTTTTGCCGTACTCCCAAATGTCATTGTGCCACTGCCTTGACCTCATACTGCTCTGCCGTTACCTTCCACAACGCAGTTTGTATGTTGCCACTCTGTGGCCTAATACTGTTTTTGCCCCCTCCCAGAATGTCATTGTGGCCACTGCCTTGACCTCATACTCTGCTTGTACCGGAGATCTCCACACTGTGTTATTGTGGTCCACTCAGTGGCCTAAAACTGTTTTGCCGCCGCCAGAATGTCATTGGTGCCACTCTGCCTTTGTGGGACCTCATACTGCTGGCAGGGCCGAGACCTCCACCTGTTGTGATTTTGCGACTCTGGTGCCTAATACTGTTTTGCCGCCTCCAGATGTCATGTGTTGCCACTGCCTGACCTCATACTGCATTCGCCGGCCATGACCCTCCACACAGTGGTGAAAATGTGTGCACTCTGTGGCTAATAACTGTTATTGGGCCGCCATGATCCAGAAATGTCCATTGTGCCACTGCCTGAATCTCATACAGCTGCACAGGCCGTGGTGTGGACCTCCACAACTGGTGTTATTGTGCCACTCTTGTGGCCTAATACTGTTTTTTGTGTGCCGCCTCCAGAAATGTCATTGTGAGCCACATGCCTTACTTCCTACTGCTGGCCGCGCCGGTGACCCCTCCCACTGTGTGAATGTGCCACTCTGAGTGCCTAATACTGTTTTGCCGCCTCCATAATGTCATTGTGGCCCACTATGCCTGATCTCCATCTGCTTTGCTGTCGTAACCTCCGCTTCAGTCATTGGATCCACTCTTGAGGCTTCTCGTGTTTTGCCACCTCGAGAATGTCATTGTGGCCACTGCCTGACCTCATGCTGCTGTTGGCTGTGCCGCCGTCACCCTCCACACTCTGTCACTGAATGTTGCCACCTGAGCCTCTCAGCTTTGTTTTTTTTCCAGTCATTCGCTGGCATGACTTTATCATGCTTACATTCCCGCTTGATAATTTGGTTCATTTTTGCCCACCAAAGTGCCCAGGGAATTTTAAAAGTGAAGCGGAAGTCTAGCCAGTCATCTGCGTGTCATAACTAAAAACACAACATTGTATGAAGAGCCAAACCAAGCATCCCTCTGTCTATTTAAGCAGTGGAACAACGATCCAATCAGCACCTGTCAGGCTCTGTGCCAGCCAGGAAAATAGCTTCTTTTTTAAACAGCGATTCGTGCCGAAGTAATTTCGGACCGAAATTTATTTTTGTCCGGAAAATACGGCGAAGTGACCTGAATCGAATTTTGAAGAAAATTCGTCCCATCTCTACTGCTACACATGTTGTAGTGTCCAACAAAAGAGGAAAGGAATCACTTTGAACATTTGTAGTATATAGATAAAACTTCGATAGATAATGAGTTTTTTCATGTTAAAAAATGTATGTTATGCTCTCGGTTCTGAATACTGGAGCTATAATTTTGCACCATCCTTTTTTAATCATCCTGTACTGTGAGGTATATGGTTTTTTTTACTGTGCCCCACTATCTTGAGCATGATTTTTTGCACAGTCTAAAGAAAAAGGTTGAAACATACTGGCCCAGCATAGTATTGAACTGGGATGATTCTTGTGGCCACCAGTGATGCTAACTTTTGGAGCCTACCAGGGGAGTTGATTCTTTTTGCCCATTCTACGGCTGTTGTACATGAGTGCACATACTACACATGACACTTGCTTTCTACTTCTCTTTTCTGCCTTTCTCTGCCGTTCTCTCTATTCCCCTGTAGGTCACTCTTAACCTGGCCCAGCATATGCCAATAGATCATACACTTATATTACGCAAGTGTTACAGATAACAGTAGTGGATCCTCTAGTCATGAGAGGTGACTTCTAGAATCATGCCAGAGATCACGTTCTAAAGAGCCCCCGGTAGTCACCAGAACCTGCCGCAAGGCAGGATGGACTTCACTGCAGGGGACTTCCAGGTCACTACCCCTGATGTGGCAACTCGCAGTGACAGTGAAGGTGCAGGTGTGGTACAGGAGGAGCAGGCAAGACATCGTCAGTAGCTATACAGAAAGGTCAGGCCTGGTGACAGATAACTGTGGTCAGGTCACTTGCGGAGGGAGGGTCGGGACAGGTGGCAGGCAGAGAATAGTCATGGTCACATTTAGAGGTCAAAGTCTGAATAGGAAAAAACATGAGCACAATAGACTGTAGGAAAACACACCGATACACTGGTGGGGAACATTGGGGGAAGTGATGTAATAAGGGGTCCAGCGGAAATCAGCGGTGCGCTGCCTCTTTAAACTTCTTAGAGTCGATGCGCTCGCGGTTTAGGAAATGGGTAAACGCACAACGGCCAGAGACAGCAAGCAGGAGCGGAACAGGACTGGGACAGGTGGGTAATGGTGGATCAGGGGCACAGAGAGGACACAAGCGGGGACCATGGCAAACATCATGGCAGCATGGTAGACTCCAACTTGGTTATAGGTCCCCATTCATTAAGTGCATACAATATGTCTGAAAAATGTGATGCGAACAGCTTAGAACAACAGGGTTTCACTGTTAGACTTTGGATGTTGTGATGTCTTAAGACAGTTTGAATTGCAGTCAATTAAATCAATCCAAGAAAAACGAATGTACTTGACAAACACATGGTAACAAGATGCTTGATGGTTCCTCACATATGTTGCTACATAAATAAAATACTTACTGAATGTAAAGCCTTTTATTGTGCAGTAATCATCGTATACGAAAGTAACATTCAGCAGACATGGAAAACACTTTTGAACACTTGTCTACAGTCATTGAGTTCTGCCAAGTTTTATGCCCTTAACAAGGTTATTTATGGTACACAAGTGGTCTGAACGTATACCACCAATTCCTTACCAATAGGCCAAGACAATGTGAACATATGCTACAGAGATACATATATATATATATATATATATATATAATATGTATATATATATATATATATGTATATATATATATATAGATAGACACACATGTATACACACACATATATATATATATATAATATATATATATATATATATATATAAATAAAATATATATATAATATATATATATATATATATATTGTGACAGAGCAACTGCTGGTAGTCGCATGATCCTGCCACTAGAGGGTCTACGGCCGGAGACCCTCTGCAGATGTGCCACCGAGGAACTGGGCTCGGTGGGGAAAAGCCACCTATTTTCTTGCACCACTTTGTACACAGTCACTTAGTGCCAATCTTTGCCCAACGCATACCTCCACCAATTGTAAGCTGCCGCTCAGCTCTGGGACACCATCTTGGTCTGTCCCGGGGGTTTCTCGCTTTGGATCGCCGTCCTTGGTAGAACGATAATGGCACTCCGACACTAGGCTTCTCTTTACAGCTTCAGCCAACTTTATTAAGGCACACAGTGTACAAAACAAACACATAAAATAAAATCCTTGGCCGTCTGGCCACTTACTTACTCACAGAGTCCCTCTCTGTCCCGAGGTCTGTGCCTATCGCACAGCCCCTCAAACATACAGTTTCCACACTGTGTCCTGGGTTTCCCTTTAGCCTCTGGGGGCCAGAGCTCTCTCTCAGCTCTGCTGCTTCACACCTTCAGGTAACAGCCACGCCCCCAGATCACCTGGAGTACTAGGCTTTTATAGGCCTCCAGAGACGTCCAATATCTGGGCTGGAACCCAGGGACCTGGAATGCGGGGACAGCCACCTGCCCGACACTATAGCTGTCCCGGAAGAGCCACCCCATACCTAGCTGCCTTGCAGCTATTCTAGCCGCTACCGTAAGTGACAGTAATATAATACTGACACAAAATAGGTGGCTTTTCCCCACCGAGCCCAGTTCCTCGGTGGCACATCTGCAGAGGGTCTCCGGCCATAGACCCTCTAGTGGCAGGATCATGCGACTACCAGCAGTCGCTCTGTCACAATCTACAAACATATATATATATATATATATATATATATATATATATACACACACACACACACCAAACAGCCATAACATTGATAGGACTGAAGGGTAAAGTGAATAAATTAATTACAATGCTATCTAGGTGTGGATATATAAGGGTATGTTTCAAATAGCGGATTCCATATAACATGTCTGCGATGAAGTCAAAAACCTTGTGGGCATGCTATTTGGCATGGTTTCTCAATGAATGCCATATAGTTTTGCATGTTGGTTACTTACAAAATGATACAGCAATAGGGTATATTTAGTAATGGATTAGGAAAGAATACAAAACAACATCGTCATATTGTTTTCAGCCATTCTGAGACTAAGTGCTACCTGCATGAAAACTGTCTTGGTCTAAGACTTTCTTTGCTGCCCATAGAAACCAAAGTGCCCCTTTCATTTCACATAGTGCTCTGAAAGAATGAAAGGGGCACTCTGATTGGTTTCTATGGGCAACAAAGAAAGTCCTAGACCAAGACAGTTTTCATACATGTCCCCCTAAGTCTTGACTTCCACTACGTGAGACTGTGACCTAAGATATAAAATGAACAGTCAGCTCTTGACGTGTTGAAAGTAGGGAAGAGTGACAGGTGTAAGAGTCACACTGATGATGTATCCAAAATAGCAGATCTTGTGGGATGTTCCCAATATGCTTTGTTTAGTACCTCCCAAAAGCGGTCCAAGGAATGACAACTAGTGTTTTAGCAACAAGGTCATAGGCGCACAACGATCATTGATCAACATGGAAAGTGGAGGTTAGCCTGTATGGTCTAAGCCCACAGAACAGCTGCTATGGCACAATTAACCGGAAAAGCTAATGCTGCCTATGATAGAAAAGTGTCAGAACACTGTCAGGGTGCAACACCACTTGCTGCACATGGGGTTGCCCAGCCACAGACTACTCAGTTAGTTCTAACCTTATGGCTAGAAAACAGTTTGGTGCAAATATGTGGAAGCAACAACTATAAAAACAGCAATAATAATTTAATATTCTAATGATATCTTTACATACAGGGATGTGTATACTTAGATGTAGATATTTGCAAATATATTTATACAACTTCAGTTGGATTTATTAATCCATATGCAGGGAGCTCCATCTATTGGTGGCTGCAGGTAAACAGAATGTTATCATTTCATTCAGCAATGGTGAGATGACTTGTCCTGCTCTTATTATAAGCTTCATATCATGGCATGGTCTACTTTTATTTAAAGGGAATGTGTCATCAAAAAATGACTAATTGTTTAAGTCCCGTTTTTATGTTAAACACATTTTTTTTAGGAATTTTTGGTTGTTTTTTTTTTTTTTCATATCACTTTCAATATTTTTTAATAATTCTTAAGTCCTGCTGTTTTCACTTTGGCCACTAGGCCTTGTTTGCACTGCTTTAGTAGCAGTCAGAGATATGCTTTACATGCTTCATACACATAGGAGTCTTAAAAATCAGTCCCATTGCCTTCTATAGGAGAGTTTTCTTGTCATGCTCTGTGACCTGGATAGAAGTCACTGTGCAGGGTGGTGAAAGGGTGAACTTTGACTATCTTCTCTTTTGATTGGTGGATCCTGTGTTATCTATTTACAATGGTGTCTCCGTTCAGTTTGACCCTGCTTGTGTTAATAATGAGCAGACAACTGAGAAACTTTCTCTACAGAACAGGAAGTGTCAGATTATAATTAGGCTTAGTGGCCAAAGTGAAAACTGCAGGACTTAAGATTTATTAAAACATATTGAAAGTGATATGGAAAATTAAAAAGAAATATAACCAAAAATTCTTAAAAAATGTGTTTAAAATAAAAACGGGAGTTTAACAATAACTCATTTTTGATGACACATTCCCTTTAAGGCACATATGCCATTGACTGCAGCCCTAAATTAGTTTATGGTTCTTTGAACTGCAATGCCTAGGCCTTTGTGCCTAATAGAAACTTTCTCCCTGCTCATACCAAAATGTAAGACATCCCATCAGTGAGGATTCTACCAATATTGTTCTGAGATATGCTATGAAGCCTAAAATAGAAGACCAGTCTTTAGATCTTCATATATCTAAGAATATATTTTCTATTATTTTGCATGGTGTGATTTTATGGTTTGCCAAGACTGCTAAGGGCACATAAGTCATTGAATAATGTGAATGTATTATCATTGTCATGTAACAGTAGCAGTGTGATCAAAAGGATAAACTCTGCATTAACATGTCCTAAAATAAGATCGAGATTATCAAAGTAGCAGTTTCTCCAGCTTCATGTCAATGATACAGATATCACCCATCATTCTTTGACACTATAAGCAGGCTGTTATGTTATCTTCCTAAGGGAATCTTAATGAAAATGTAGGTTTTATGGGAGGATTAGTCAGCTGGTGCCTGGGATCACTGTCACATTATTACTACAAATGTCTGATCCTAACATCTTACTGTAGCTGAAGGCAAGCTCATCCAGACATATTTATCACCTCTTGTAGTAATTGGTGATGAAACGTTTGCCTTCAGGTTATGAACAATCTCCTTAGCAAACATAATTGTCCTCCTGCCCCTGCTGTCAGCACATATTTGAAGACTGGCTCTGTAGTAAAATAATATGGTAATATTTAAGCCAATGGATGCAATGGTGGGTATGAACTAGTACAAATGGGGTAATTTGTAGAAAAACTGAGTAACATGCCCCATTGTAAACCATGCGTAACAATTAAGATGTCCAAATTAGTGATGATTGTAACTACGATTTCAGTAAATTCAGGTAATTCATTGTATAATGGAAAAAGTCAAAGTTACATAGTACAGTTAAAAAAAGACACTTGTCCATCAAGTTCAACCAAGGGTGGGAAAAATATGGATGAAGGGAGGGAGACAAGGATTTCAAGCCCAGCCTCAGCACTGGTTAATGCCCTGAAACCCACAAGGCAAGAACCAATCTGCTCCAGGGGAGACCCTATCTTTGACCCCAGAGCCTCCACCAGCCAGGATGCAGAATTATACATAGCTACGTAAGTATTAATATTCTTTATTTTCTTGTAGTTATCTAAGCCTTTCTTGAAACTCCCAACTGTTCCTGCTGTGACCAGCTCCTCAGGCAGGCTATTTCGCAGATTTACAGTTCTCACAGTGAAGAACGCTTTTCTCCTCTGGAAGTTGAATCCTTTTTCCTCTAGCTGAAGGGAATGTCTCCTTGTCTTTTGAGGGGGCTTTACATGAAATAATTTTTCCCCATACTTTTGTAGGGACCATTTATATATATTAATCATGTCCCCCCGAAGCCGTCTTTTCTCAAGACTAAATAAGTTCAATTCTACTAACCTCTCCTCATAACTAAGATGTGTTCCAGTGTTCAAGTGTTCCAGTGCAGGGATAAAAATCTCTTGTCCTGGTCAGATTTTTATCCTCTGGGAATAAACAATGCAGATTTCTTAAACAAAGATTCTTATAACAAGAAGAAATTCATACAGAAAGGTACAGTGCATTAAAAAATGTCATAACTTTTAACTATACAAAGAAAAAACAGCCACAATCAATTTCAATTTCCAAAAAAGAAAAAAAACATATGTTGCTGTAAATTGCTTCCTCGCTTCTCTTCATCCATTTTGCAATGGCACAACTCAATTTGTTCATTGCTGCCAGAAATTTAAAGACATTTTTATTTGTATTTTGCTTGATCTTAGAGGCGTTCAAACAATGAGTATAATTTACTCGTCGGATTCTGCCATTGAAAAATGCGCCGTCCTACAAGTTTTCAACAAGTGTTTAATATGCTTATTAAACGTGTATTACACGTTAATTTTGGGATTTGGATTACATTCAGAAACGAGTCCCATTTATTCCTAATGTGGTTTTGGATGCGGATCTACATTAAAAACCATATACAAATTTTTTGGCTGCGTATTACAAGAGGCTTTTAGCCATTCCTATTGACAACAATAGTAAATTTCCGGATATCCCCAAAGAATGAATATGTGTGTGTTGTATGAAATACAATTCATATTGTAAGGGTTTTAGGTAGGTGTAGGTTGGTACCTCTCCAGATAGACGGACCCACAGTTTAGCAGGCACAAAAGTTCAAATAACCAGAAAGTTCCTTTAACTGACCTCAGCCAGTTTTATTGCCAGCTTGTGGTACACAGAAAAACAAAACAAACAAAATAAATCCTATGCCTGTCCGGCTCTAACTAAACAGTAAGGCTCCTCGTTATTCCAGTGCCGGCCTAACACCGGTCACCATAACATAGCAGCATGTCCATTCCACAAGCAATGCTCCCACAGGCTCCAAGCAGATGACCTGTTCCCGGCTGAGAGAGCGTGTGTCTGCACTTCTGGGCTTATATGAGAGCAACCCACCTGGAGACTAATCAGAAGCGCCAAGACACCGTACTGTCCAGGTTGGAGTGAGGGGCCCACCTCACTTTCCCCACGCCCAGCAACACAGTCCTTGAAAACAGGTTTTACTAAAACCATACACGTAGAGATTCCTAGATCTCTCTCTGTTAACTCTAATTTCCTGTTTGCTTTTACTGACATACATGAGGAATCTTGGGCAATATACACTCCCTCTAGTACCTAGCCAGGACACTGTCACAATATTTTATATTGATATCAATGGAAATGGTTTCTTTCAGTTTTACACAAGGATTTCAAGTCAGAATCTGCATGGATTATGTCTTAAAATACTGGTTATTTTTCTTCATAAAACTAACACTGTAGTTTTCCTAATTGCAATCTGCTTGTTATTTATTAGCTGCTTTGAGGACTGGCCTCAGGTGTATGTTGGCTTCAGGCAGGGCATCTGTTCATTGCAGCCACACATTTATAAACATAGATTGCTAGAGCCACTCCAAGCCCTGTGACCCAGTCATCTGTCTAGTTCTGATCCTGGACTTGCCATTAATTTGCCATCACATGATCTCTATAACCATGTGGCTTCATTGTCACATTAAATACTACTGGCATCAAGGTTCCCATCTCTGAGATATAAGAGCACAGTGTGTGATCACTAAGGCTATGTCTACACTGCACAGAAAAATGTCCGTTATTTCAGCGTTTTTCGTTTTCTAAAAACGCTGGAAAAACGACTGTAATCATCTCCCATAGACTCTAATGTAAAAACATGCTGCTGTCTACACTGAGCTGTTCCTTTTATCTGCACGTGTATTTATTCAACTAGTCGTATTTTGCAACATGTTCAAAAAACGGCAGAGCCGGGCAGAAAATTTACTACACAGAGTCTATTTAAAGCGCCGGACGTCTTTTGACGCGTTTTTTGGCGTGTTTTCGAGGCGTTTTTTGCCGCGATTTTTCAATGAAAACCATCCCAGAGACCCAAGTTACACCTATAATGGGTGATAACTAGAGATGGGCGAATTGATTCTAACGAAGTGGAATTCGTTTAGAATTTCAGGAAAACTTTGGTTCGGAACGAAGTCGAACGTTGGGGTACTTCGTTGGTGAACAAGGGTGCTTTTCATTGATAAAAATGGCTGCGAGCACATGTGGGCGTTACATGGGAGAAGCACTCTGGGTAGGAAAGTAAGGGCATAGCCGGCAACATGTGGCAGAAGAAAGCCAATCAGAGACTGGCGGGAATCTGAAACGTCAGCCCGCACTATATAATGGTCCGGGCGCGACTCGGGAGCTATAACGCTCTCTGACGACTGTACCTGATCATGAAGGTAGCCTGCACGGCTGATGAGCTCTTACTGAAGAATTGATTTTATATATCGATTTCTGTGGGGTGTCTCAGCTTGTCTCAGAGAACTGTTCTCAAATGTTCTATTTCTAATTTTTTTGGGGTATTATGGATCTGAAATCCAGTGTGCTCCACTGCAGGCTGCATATACACTTCAATATTCCAAGTGGGAATCTAAGCCAGCTTCCTGTGTATTTCATTTAAAGAAACAGCGTTTTTTACAATACAAATACCACTTCATTTTTGCTGCTCAATTCTATTGCGCAATTTACAATCTATCTCTCTGGGTCGGGTTAATTAAGCGATGTTTTTGCTGGTGTGCCTGACCCCAAGAAACCGTCATTTCAACGCCAACATAATATACATTTTATTTCCTGTAAGCCTAATTCAACAAGCAAAGGTTAATTACAACTGTATCCTCTTAGTTGTGTGGCGTAGAAAAAACACGCAATTGTAACACGCTACTAAGTTACTAGTTTGTGGTGGCCCAAATTATTTGGGCGCAATTTACATCCAGGGGGGTTAATTAAGCGTTGTTTTTGCTGGAAGTGGCTGACCCCAGAAACCGTCTTATTTTCAACGCCCAAAATATACACAGTTTTTCCTGTAGCCAAATTCACCAAGCAGAAGGTTAATTGCAAACATTGTCTCCTCCTTGTTGTGTGCGTAGAAAACACGCAATTGTAGACACGCAACAAGCTACTAAGTTTGTGCGGCTCAATTCCTTTGGCGCAATTATTACATCCAGGGTGGGGGTATTTTTTTTTAATTAAAGCCATTGGAGTTTTGCAGGTGTGCTGAACCCAAGAGAAAACCGTTCTTTTTCAACGCAAATATTTACAGTTTTCCTGTAGCCTAAATTCACAAGCAATAGGATAATTACAACTGTATCGCTTGTTGTGGTGGCGTAGAAAACACTGCAATTGTAACACGCTACAAAGCTAACTAGTTTGTTGCGGCTCAATTCTTTGGCCGCATATTAGCATCCCAGGTGATTAATTATAAAGCGTTTTTTTGCTGGTGTGCTGACAAAAAGTAAACCGTCTTTTTCACTGCCAAAATGTATAAATATTTCCTGTAGCCTAATTCACAAGCAAAGGTTAATTACAACTGTATCTCTTGTTGTGTGGCTAGAAAACACGCAATTGTAACACGCTACAAAAGTGCGTACTAGTGTTGTCGGGCTCAATTCTTTGGCGCTAATTTACATCCAGGGGTAATTAAGCGTTGTTTTGCTGGTGTGCTGACAAAAATAAACCATCTTTTTCACGCCAAAATATAGTACATTTTTTCCAGTATCCTAATACACAAGCAAAGGAGAATTACAACTGTATCTCTTGTTGTGTGGGCGTAGAAAACACTCATTGTAACACGCTACAAAGCTACTAGTTTGTGCGGCTCAATTCTTTGGCGCAATTTACAAGTCCAGGGTTAAATTAAGCGGTGTGTTTTGCTGGTGTGCTGACAAAAATTAAACCGTCTTTTTTTCAACGCCAAAATATATACATTTTTCCTGTAGCCTAATTCACAAGCAAAGGTTAATTACAACTTTATCTCTTGTTGAGTGGCGTAGTAAAACAACGCAATTGTAACACGCTACAAAAGCAACAGTTTGTGCGGCCTCAATTCTTTGGCGCAATTTACATCAGGGTTAATTAAGCATTGTTTTTGCTGGGTGTGCTGACGAAGAAATAAACCGTCCTTTTTTTTTTTTCTTTTACATCAACGCCAAAATATATACATTTTTCCTAGTAGCCTAATTCATGTCCGAAGGTTAATTAAGAGCCTTTTGTGCTTTTACATTTAGTAAAACTACACACAGTGTTTTTAATGACACATACGAAGTGAATTTTTCCTGGCCATTTGTGGAGCGCAATTTAATATCCAAGGGTTACCCAAGCTTGTTACTGGTTTTCATTTGGTGAGTCAAAAACAGGGTGGTATATTTATCATTACAGTATATCGATCATCAAACAGTGTCTGTACATTTTAGAACAAACAGTATGTCAGACCAGATAAGGTGGCAGGCTCTGCACCTTTGCGAAGTGGCAGTGGCACATAACATTCCTGGTGAACAGGCCCTGGTCGCAGCCACAGCAAGGGGACGGACGCACAAGGGTTCACTCGGTGAGGCCACAACTGCCGGCCTGTCATCTAGCGGGCCGGGTGTTTGTCAGCAACAGCCAAGTGTTCTGATTGGTTGACTAGGTCATCTCTTCCTCCCAGATGACATCTGGACAACCCACCAAGAGTCGGTTGGGAACCTCAGACACAACCCTTAGTTGGCAATGCCCGGGAGCGGCGTCAGCGGCCCTCACCTGTCCTCACCCGCCTCTGTCCCATCCAGGCTTCCCTCAGCCAGAGAATCTACTATGTGGTCTGGGCTCAGTGCCACTATATAGCGAGGATGAACAATTTGAGGAGGGGTTGGGCCAAAAAAAGTCAGACAGCTACTTGGCAGTGACGAAATGTGGGACCAATATCACCCAGCTTCAGCAGTAGGCGCTAAAGTATAGAGAATGTGAGAGTGTGCATGGAGGTCATGTTGGTGATAGGTCAGCCTCGGCATACCAAGACCGCTGATATGACAGCATTCAGCAGTGGACGATGTAAACACGAAATAGATGATGATGTAGCCCGACCGCTACTTGGGAGCCTGGTGAGCAAGGGCTTCATCATCGGCAGGAGAAGAGGGCGTCAGCTTGCGCGTCAGTCAGCGGCACAGCCAGAAAGTGGGTCGGGTGGCCGTCTGAGTCAGCAGGAATAGTCAGCAGTGTGAGGTCGGGAGCCAAGCGCGGTCCACGGGTAAAAAACCCCCGGCTCGCGTGCTCAAGAAAGTATCGGCACAGGGGCTCAACGAGGCAGCGGCGGCAGTAGGTCACTCAGTGCGGAGCGTTGGCGGTAAAAATTCCGATACTCGGGGCCGGTGTTTGTCAGTTCTTTGCTAAGATCAAACCCGAGGAGCCAATATGGGTATATGTAGTAACTGTAAGCAGAAATTGAAGCGTTGGCCAGGGAGCTAACGTTGGCACCGTACGACCCTGCGTCAACAACATGCAGCGTCACCAGTCGCGGTGGCCTGGGAGAAACGTGGCGTCAGATGTGGTGGTGTCCATCCTGCGCGCGCAGCAGCAGCAGCAGCAGTGCAAGCGCCCAGTGGAACGCATGCCAATGCGACCGCCATCAAGGCTCCACCACCCTTCTGCAAGAGGGAGTCAGGTTTCTCTTCACATCATCTCCCGGTCCAGAATGTGGCTCCTTCTCCTCGATACTCATGGGCGCCAGCAGTCGTTCAGCGAGGCGATTGCAAAGAGAGCAAAAAAGTATGCGTGCCAACCATCCTAAGGTTCAGCAGACGATCCAGCTCCTGTCCCCAAGTTGTGTGTATTGCAGTCCCTCCCTTTCCAAATGTGGACCTCTGCACCATTCAGAGAACTAATGGCTGGTCCTAGCCGAGATGGAGAGGTTCCAAGCCGTAATTTCTTTTCAAAAAAGGGCAGTACCAGCAACTTCATAAATATGGTGAACAGAAGGTGGGTCAGTCCTTTGGAGCTTATCGTTTGTTCCAAGGGTGCATGGCAGCGGGGACGTCTGGAGCTGACTAACTACTACGACCAGGGGCCAGTACATGTCCTTTACGGCCCACTGTGGATGAATGTGCTTTCTGCCTAGGCACACCAACAACTTGGACAGGAGGCGCCGCTTTCACCCTCCACGTTTCAACACTGCTGCAACTCTGCGCCAATGTCCCGGCCTCCTCCTCCCCCACCATCACCACCATCTCAGCCTCACAAGTACTGCTCCATCATACCCACATGTGGTATAGGTGCACAGCAGGTGCGGTGTGTCACGCAGTTCTAGGATGTCTACTACCTGGCTTGCCTCGCGAAACGATAGTCACCCAGGGGAAGCTTGCTCACGCGAGTCATGCAGCAAGAAATCGAGTGTGGCTTTCTCCGCCCCAACTGCAAATCGGAACCATGTGACGACAATGGGAGGAACATGGTGTCCCGCACTTCATCGAGAGGATGGTCCAAGCGCCCTGCATGGCTCACCACGTGGTTTCGAATCCTGGTTGAGAAAAGGGCTCCTGAAGTATTCCACCGATCTTCAGAACATTCTGAAAATGTGCCAGGAAAACTGTGCATCTGCAGCTTTATCCATTTTGTAATCAAAGCCAGGAACCAACCCTCCTCGATTTTGCAGGCGTCAAGAATGGCCACGCCCCCAACCCACGCTAGATATGCGATGTTTCCAACCCGCTGGAATTCCAGCCTCACATTTGGACCGTACTGTATGAACAGAGTGAAAAGGCCATTAACGATTGTTTTGATGACCGGCAGAACATGAAGTCTGCCCCGTGTAACTTTGATGAGTCAGTCAGTGGCACTCATGCGTGACACCAGCCCGATTTGTTGAGGCCATTCAGAGGATGGCGAGCGTTATTTTGTCAGCTTCTGCTCAGGACTAACGGAGGATGGAATTTAACGTCAATTTTCCACTGCTTCATTTTCCTGAAAAAAACACAAAAAGAAAAATGCTAAAAAATCTGTCTGGGCAGGCAGGGGACTGTAGACATGGCGACTACAAGCATACGTGGTCCCCATCCCACATGAGGTCCGGTGGGGAGACTGAAATGAGGAGGCGAGAGGAGGACATTGGAAGCAAAGCATGTCTGGTGAAATGAGTGGATTTTTCCTACCCAGGTGCCAAGAGAGGATGAGCAGAGCAGGACTGAAGGGAGGTGATGAGATGAGGAAAGACGCGGCAGAGGAGACCCCCAAGCACCGTGGCAGTATACAGTGGAAATGGAGGCAGGGAGCCCTCTCGGAGTCCACTTGTGAAGAATGGCACCGCAGCATGCATTATTTGCCTGGCTAGTGAACAGCCGAATAGTCAGCATCCGGCATAGGGATGACCTTGGCATGGCTCTCCACCCAATTGGACCCTCGCTATCTACCGGTCCCAAATATGGGAGCCTTTTTTCCCAGCTATTGAGAGGGAAGACAAACTCCAATAATATAGGTGAATTCCCTCCGTAATTCATTTTGTGCCCGCTGCCTATGTGCGGCATACTTCCCTCATCTGACAGGTCTGACGGAGGGGTTGCCCTCACGCTCACGTACTCTACGGCCTCGCTGCTGGGGGAAGGTTGGGGTAGGAAGCAAGTTACCAGCTCCATCAGTAGTAACCTAATCTGGAGTCACTGATGAGCAGCTTCCTTCACCGCCTAGTTGATGAGGGCAAGTCGCCAGCAGCAGCAGCAGCATGACCTGGACAGTCCCTGTTCCACAGGTAGTGGCCTAACTTGGTACAACACTCTGCCACCTCAGTTAGATGATCCGCTGGACTACTGGGCAGCCAAACTTGAGATGTGTGTGCCGCACAACTGTGCCGAGGTTTAGTCAGTGGAGAAGCTGTCCTGCCCGTCCATTATAGTGTGGCAGGTGCAGAGCGGGGTGTTCAGTCCGCGGGGCCTCGGTTACCGGAACCAAGGAGAACCCTCTTGAGAACCACGGGGAGAATGTGGAACGACTGGACCTTTGTCAAGATGAATCAGTGCCTGATCAGGTCCGAGGATTTCACACACCAATGCCTTAGGCGTCAGTCTGGGATCAAACTACCTGCCCTCACCACTATGTTTATTCGGGATGCCGCCACCCGCCTGAATGCCACACATCTGCTGCGCCAGTTTCTCCATCTGCCTACCACCATCATACCGAGGACTGGTATTTGCCACCCACCCTCAAACACTCTGACATTGGTGCCACTCTATGACCTCATGCTCCTGCTGGCAGCTGTTGCCGTGACATCCACAACTAGTGTCATTGTGCCACTCTCTGAGCCTCATGCTGTTGCTCACTGCGCCCGTCACCTCAAATCTCTGTCCATTGTGCCACTCTGGAGTGGTTGGCCTACTCCTTTTTTGTCACCTCCAGAATTGTCATTGTGCCACTCTCGTGACCTCATGCTGCTGCTGTGGCTGCTGCCCATGTCCTCCACAACTGTTTCATAGTGACCATATTGCCCTGGACCTCATGCTGAGCTGCCGTGCCGGACCGTCCGCGTACCTCAGTCATTGTGCCACTCTGTGGCTCTCCTCCTGTTTTTGCCAGCTCCTGAATGTCATTGTTGCCCTGCCTGACCTCATACTGCTTACTGTTGTGACCTCTACACTGTGTGAATGACCATCTCTGTGGCTAATACTGTGTTTGCCACCTACGAGAAGTGTCAGTTGGTGCCAACTGTCTGACCTCATGCCGGCTGCTGTAGACTAGCTGCCGTGTCCTCCACAAGTGGTCATTGTGCCACTTTCAGACCTCGATGCAGCTGTCTGGTGGCTGCTGCCGTGTCCTCCACACTGCGTGTCCATTGTGCCACTTTCTGAACCTCAATGCTGCTGCGGTGGCATTCTGCCGGTGACCTCCACACTGTGTCATTGTGCCACAGCCGGACCTCATCCTGCTTGGCCGCCTCTGTGACCTCCGAGCTCTCAGTCATTGTGCCATTCTGTGGCTTCCTCCTGTTTTTGTTGCCACTCCCAGAAAAGTGCATAGTGCCCCCACTGCCTGACCTCATGGCGTGGCTGCTGCGCACGCCTGTGACCGTCCGCTCTCATCATTGTGCCATTCCTGTGGGCTTCCGTTTCCCCCCCCCTTGGGGGGGTTTTAATAATTTTTTTTTTGTTTTGTTTTTTGCCCACCTTCCAGAATGTCAATGTGCCATGCCTGACTCATGCTGCTGCTGTGGCCTGCTGCAGTGTCCTCCTACAACTTTGTCATTGTGCACTGGCCTGAACCCGCATGCTGCTGCTGCCGGAGGCCTGACCTCCGGCTCTCAGTCATTGTATGCCATTCTGTGGCTTCCTCCAGTTTTGCCACCTCCAAAAATGTCATTGTGGCCACTGCCTACCTTACCTGCTGCCCGGAGCCGCCGTGACCTCCGCTCTCATCATTGTGCCATTCTGTGGGCTTCCTCCTGTTTTGCACCCACCTCCAAATGTCATTGTGCCATTCTCTGACCTCAAGCTGCTGTGGCGCCGCCGTCACCGTGTCTCCACACTCTGTCACTAAATGTTGCCACGTGAGCTCTCAGCTTATTTTTTTCCAGCTTTCGCTGGCACTGACTTTATCAGGCTACATTCCCTTCCCTCTTGAGTTTTTTTGGTCCGATTTGTTGCCTCTTAAGTGCCCTAGAGGAATTTTATAGTGAAGCGATTCTAAGAGCGGGCGGCAGTCATCTATTCCCTGCCCCCCCCCCCCTCCCCGTGGTGGGTGCATACCTAAAACACAAACATTGGTATGAAGACCAAACCAAGCTCCCTCTGCATATTTAAGCATGGCACAACGTTCTACAGCACCTGCAGGCTCTGTGCAGCCTGGAAATACCTGTTTTTTAACGTGATTCGTGCCGAAGTAATTCGGAACGAAGTTATTTTTTGCCGAGAAATTCGGCGAAGTGAACGAAACGAATTTCGGGAAATTCGCCCATCTCTAGTGGTAACAAAGGTTAATCCTTATCAAATTTGCATACAAGTGTCTGATGTGTCCTTGTCTGTAACTTTTGTAATAAAATGATCATGCTTTGGTCGCTCACGATTTTTGCGCAAATCATATTTTTTTTCGCTAAAAATACGTTTTTTACAGATTTTGGCGTCAGAATCCGTTATTTTACAGATTTTGATGCTAAAATCCTTTTCTAAACATATTTTGGCGCTAATAAAGTTATCTCGCTACTGACGCTGAAAATACGTTTTTTACGAATTTTGGCGCAAGAATCCGGTTTTTTACTTTTTTTTTGCAACAAAAATAATTTTTTTGTCAGATTTTGGCGCTAATAAAAGTTCTCTCACCTCTGACGCCAAAAAAACGTTTTTTTAAAGATTTTGCTGCAAGAATCCGATTTTTTTTTTCGTTTTTTGGCACTAAAATATTTTTTTTTACAGATTTGGCGCTAATTAACGTTATTCTCGCTTTTTGACGGTCAAAAATAAGGTTTTTTACAGGTTTTGGCGCAAGAATCCGTTTTTTTTTAGTTTTTTTGGCACTAAAATAATTTTTTTTTACAGATTTTGGCGCTAATAAAGGGATCTCACTTCTGACACTAAAAATATTTTTTTTTACAGAATTTGGCGCAATAATGCGCTTTTTGGGGATTTTGGCACTAAAATCCTTTTCTTTACAGATTTTGATGCTAATAAAGTTATCTTGCGTATGGAAAGATAATGTGGTTTTGTGGATTTTGGTGCAAGAATCTGGTGCAAAATTTAAAAAGTAGAAGCGCGCAGCAGCACACAAAGGACAATGTGCTCACTGTTGCTGCAGTGATCTAAAGGAAATGGCTACTTAACATGTTAGCTCCGCCTGTAAGGTGTAGTTTACATCCAATGGCTTAATTTGTGCATACATTAAAAAGCAGAGCAAAGATGCTTCAAAAAACGAAAAACGCGGCAAAAAGGGACGTTTTTTCAGCTGCTTTTGACAGGCAGTGGACAGAAAACTCAGTTTCATGAACGTTTTTAGTAATTCGTTTTCAGGTCGTTTTTTGTCCACTGCAGTGTAGACATAGCCTAAGGGTATAGATGAGTTACAGCGGATCACTGGTCAATTGGAGAGGTGAG
Source organism: Phyllomedusa bahiana (assembly GCA_025379985.1). NCBI lineage: Eukaryota > Metazoa > Chordata > Amphibia > Anura > Hylidae > Phyllomedusa > Phyllomedusa bahiana. The sequence continues at coordinate 68,620 of JAODAL010010064.1, read as the reverse complement.
TATAGATTGTTTGTACTGTTATCACATTTTCTGTGGTTTAAATTTTTTTGAAGACTGGATACACCCATGATGGCTGCTTTGACCACTTGTATGTTCTGAGAAAGGCTTCCATTTACCTGGAAGAGGCTTAAAGGGTTTCCTTTTGACTCGGTCAGACTTATGTGCTGTATGGTCTATTGCACTGTTTTCAACTGAGGCATCCTGTAAAATGTATGGAAATGCAGAAAATGTTTTACGTTTTTTTTAACATGGGTAACAGATGTCATTGCAAGCCTATGAAGTTACCTCCATCAGAGACATCTAGTTGAGGTAATATCTTGGAAAATCCTTCCAACATATGTCTCCGACCTACATTGCAGTCTAACAGCATCAACCTTATTGTTAAGTGGCACTGATACAATTTTGAAAATAAAACAAAGCTCTTTTAATACTTTGACATCCCCAGTGAAAATGTTTCTACAGCTACCGACAAGTAGAAAACATCATGAAGGAGACACAATAGCTACACATGACTCCCAAGCTACTGGTTAGGAAACACTGTTGTTGAGCACCACCAATTGGTCATACAGGTTCTCCTCTTCTAACATATTGGGAAACGCAATTTATGGTGATAGGTGATCTTTAAAGTACATATTTCTTTAACAAAAACTTTTCATCACTAGCTTGTGTAGAAAAAAATACAGATATTTGTAATATACTTTTGTTTGGATTATTATAGATTATTGTACATCAATCTGGTTGCATAGTCTGGACTAACCCAAATTGCCTTTTAAAAACTGTGAATGGGCAACCAAAGAATATTTTAAAGAAGTTTTACCACCAAAGACATTTATCATTTATCCATAGGAGTGATGATAAATGTCTGATTGCTGGGTGTCCTACTACTGGGATCCACACTAATTGATAAAACGGGGGCTTTGAATTCCCTGGTCCTTCCTCACTGTGCTCATGCAGCAGTGAAGACTCTAAATAGAGCAGTGGCCAAACGTGTGCACTGCTGCAGTGTCCAAAGTCTGTAAGACCAATGGACATAGCCAACTATAGTACTCAGCTATCTCCGTCAGTCTCATAGACTTTGAATGTTGCAGCAGTGTGCATAGTCGACCAATACTCCATTCAATGCCTAATTAGCTGCATGAGAGCGGTGAGTAAGATACGAGACTCTGGGCCCCTCATTTTAGCATTCAGTAGGGGGTCCCATGGATAGTTGATAAATGTCTTTGGTGGCACAACCCAACTTTTTCCTAGTGAAACAAAGATCAAAAACTAATGAAAGTCAACTACCGATTTTTTTCTTTTTAAGTTTCCCAGTGATTTAGGAAAAAGATCTTAAAATCCTCTATTGAATACCATATTATCCTTAAAGCATTTCTGCTACAGAAAACTTAAATATAGCATTAATATACAGTGCTATATACATAGTGGCAAATATTACAAAACCATGAGGATTCCATGTGCCACCGTTCAAGTTATGGGTATATGGCTGTGCTTGAGCCCTTAGGGTATATTCACATGGCGTATTACAGTTATATTTCATAATGTACTGTGCGTGCCGCTATACGCCTGCTACCTCAGAAGATGCGCTGGCCAGCGCGTGTTTTTGAATCGCTTCCACTGACAATCACTTCCTCAGAGCCATGCATTACCGTATTTGCGGGGCATAATTCGGGCGTATTTCAGCGCAATTACGTGCCGAATTATGCCCCGCAAATACACTATGTGAACATTTCCTAAAGTAAACCTGGGTTTTAAAGTTTAAACAGTAGTTCTAAGAAATGAGTGACACCATAGGAAATAGCATGACCAGTTCTGTGAAATTTGTTCTTGTCATTTTTTAGCTACAACAAACTTGTTTATGTGCATAGCAAGGCTTAAGTGATGGTGCTGGTGCTTTACACGGGAGACCTGGAGCAGATGGCAGAGTAAATACGATCCTTTAATTGTTTAACTGGAGTACTTTACATGAAAGAACCTTATGACATGCAGGTATGTTCTTCACACCACGCATAGTGCCTCAGGACAGTCTTGTGTGGTCCTACAAGCAGGATCTCTATAGTATGGTGTGAATTTTATTTAATGACTTCTTTTACACAGATCACTATCCACTTAATTACATGCTTATTTCTATAGTTCAAAAGCTCAGCAGCTGTCTTTGCCCTGAAATGCTGCAGTGCCCATGTGTACACGATGGAAACTCGTGATGACTGTAAGATTGGATTCATAAAGGTTTCCTCATAATTCATTACTTTTGCTGTCAGGTTAAAGTGGTTCTACAGGATTGAGTGCACTCGTTTATATACAGGGCATAGTTAAGCAGACATCTACCACTGAAAAATGGTGCTGAGATGTATTTTAAAAGGCACCTGTCACTAAAATCAAAAATAATTTTATTTAAGGTGAGTAAATGAAGAAAATAGAAGAAATACTAGAATTGTTTGCCTTAAAGTTGTTTGCCATTTCATTGATTAACTTTAAACATGTAGGCAAAGATAAATAAAAAACTATTAAGCTATGTCTACATAGCACGTTAATACTGTTGGATTTTCAGGCGGAATCAATATTTAGAATATACTGAAACTCCGACGGTACACAGTGCTGCATAGACAGCAATACAAAAAATCCATGATGTAGTCTACACTAGTGTTGAGCGATTATTATCGACAAAGTTGAAATCGGCACAGTTTTTATGTTGATCGAAATTTTTAGATCATGCGATAATTTAGGTTAAAATCTGTGCATCATCTATTAAGATCGCGCCATTTTCGGCGCTTCCTGTCATTTTGGCGGCCAGCAAATCAGCTTACAGAATAGAGCAGGGTGAGATGTGTGTGCGACGTCATGACTGGGATGTGTATGGTTGCGATTGGCTGGAAAAATCACTGGACCTCGTTGTACGTAGAACAGCCCTTCCTGTTCAGGGATCAGTGTCTCTCAGCGTCTCATAGCAGTTCTCTGCCTGTGTCCAACCCAGCTCACGAAATTATTCTATTTCTTCACAAGAAACCTTTTACTGTTAGCTGTGATCCTTACAACTTAGTTAGATCAGAGTTTGGGAAGATTTTTTGTAGTTAGTAAGAATTTTAAAGGAGCATCTACCGCTGTAAAGTTACGGAGGAGAGGGGGGGGCGGGGCCCCCGCGGGCGACCACAGACAAGCTCAATAAAGAATACTGGATAAAGTTAAACCAAGACTTAGTGAAAGACATTGCACTGCAACAGCTTTATTATTAACAGTTTTCTATTGAAATATTTCCTGGGTATTGGGCAGCCTGAACTTATATTAGGATACACATCTTTTCTAGTAACTGCAGGTCTCTTTGTTAGGTTTCAAAACTCCACTTTTTTTATCAGTAAAACATTTCAGATAGGTGTTCTTTTTCAATTTGCCCATTTCAGCTTGTTGATATAGCCACCTTGCAGTTAAATTAGAACCAGCAATTTTGTAGTCGCACAGGTTGATAGGTGCCAAAAAAACCTTTTATTATCTGAATACATTACAGATACGTTTTTTTTCACTTTTGCGCACTACAGATTTGTTGATTGAGGGACCTTGCACTTAAATGTGAATACAGCAATTTTGTAGTCACCACAGGTGAATTGATAGGTGCCAAAAAATACCTTTTATTATCCGAATACATTACAGATACGTGTTTTTTCACTTGGCGCACTACAACTTTGTTCATTGAGGCACCTTGCACTTAAATGTGAATACAGCAATTTTGTAGTCACCACAGGTGAATTGATAGGTGCCAAAAAAATACCTTTTATTATCCGAATACATTACAGATACATGTTTTTTCACTTTTGAGCACTACAGATTTGTTCTTGAGGCACCTTGCACTTAAATGTGAATACAAGCAATTTTTTTTGTCACCACAGGTGAATTGAAAGTGCCAAAAAATACCTTTATTATCCGAATACATTACAGGGCACGTGTTTTTTTCCCTTTGGCGCACTACACAGCTTTGCTCATTGAGGCACCTGCACTTAAATGTGAATACAGCAATTTGTAGTCACCACAGGGAATTGATAGGTGCCAAAAAATACATTTTTTTTAACCGAATACATTACAGATACGTGTTTTTTGAACTTTTGCCCATTCCAGATTTGTTGATAGAGCCACCTTGCAATTAAATTGGAATCCAGCAATTGTGTAGTCACCACAGGTGAATTGAAAGGTGCCAAAAATACCTTTTATTATCCGAATACATTACAGATACGTGTTTTTTCACTTTTTGCGCACTACAGCTTTGTTCATTGAGGCACCTTGCACTTAAATGGGAATACAGCAATTTTGTAGTCACCACAGGTGAATTGATAGGTGCCAAAAATACCTTTTATTATCCGAATACATTTCAGATACGTGTTTTTTTTACTTTGGCGCAGGACAGCGTTGTTGATAGATCTACTTTGCAGTTAATTTGAATACAGCAATTTTGTAGTCACCACAGGTGAATTGAATAGTCAAAAAATACCTTTATTATCCGAATACATTACAGATACGTGTTTTTTTTCACAGTTTTGCCCAGTCCAGATTTGTTGATAGAGCCACCTTGCAGTTAAATTTGAATCCAGCAATTGTGTAGTTACCACAGGTGAATTGATAGGTGCCAAAAAATACCTTTAATTATCCAAATACATTACAGATACGTGTTTTATCACTTTGGCACACTACAGCTTTGTTCATGAGGCACCTTGCACTTTAAAAGTGAATACAGCAATTTTGTAGTAATCATAGGTGAATTGAAAGGTGCCAAAAAATACTTTTTATTAACCTAATACATTACATATAGTTTTTTTTCAACTTTGGCGCGGGCCAGCTTTGTTGATTGATCTACTTTGCAGTTAAATTTGAATACAAACAATTTTGTAGTCACCACAGGTGAATTGATAGGTGCCAAAAAATACCTTTTATTATCCGAATACATTACAGATACGTGTTTTTTCACTTTGGCGCAGGCCAGCTTTGTTGATAGATCTACTTTGCAGTTAAATTTGAATACAGCAATTTTGTAGTCACCACAGGTGAATTGATAGGTGCCAAAAATACCTTTTATTATCCGAATACATTTCAGATACGTGTTTTTTCACTTTGGCGCAGGCCAGCTTTGTTGATAGAGCCACCTTGCAGTTAAATTTGAATCCAGCAATTGTGTAGTTACCACAGGTGAATTGATAGGTGCCAAAAAATACCTTTTATTATCCGAATACATTACAGATACGTGTTTTTTCACTTTGGCGCACTACAGCTTTGTTCATTGAGGCACCTTGCACTTAAATGTGAATACAGCAATTTTGTAGTCACCACAGGTGAATTGAAAGGTGCCAAAAATACCTTTTAATATCCGTATACATTTCAGACAGGTGTTTTTTTCACTTTTGGTCAGTCAAGCTTTGTTGATAGATCTACTTTGCAGTTAAATTTGAATCCAGCAATTTTGTTTTGATTAGAGGGATTTGAGAATAGCTGTGATTTGCCGTCTTTTAATAAGAGACTTTCCAAAACTCTTCCATACCTTCTCAAATTTTTATATTTCTGAACATGGAGCGAAATTCAGGTGGTAAGCGAGCAAAGAGGGGGGTAGGACATGGAGGTAGAGGTACGAGAGAAGGTGCTCCTTCCAGTGCTGGCGACAACACGCATGCCAGCGGATCGTCAGTTGCAGGACCGTCAGGCCTGTCATCGCTGGGTCAGGGCCCTGTGAATCTCAGTAACGAACAGCGTCGCCAATCTGTCCTTCAGTAGTTAATGCAACCTACATTAAGCAGTCTTACCTCCTCGTCCTCCCAGTCACGGCCACAAATGTCGTCATCAGCATCATCAGCATCCGTCCAACATGAAGCAGCCCAAATGTCAACTCGTGTACCCACCACTGTGGATAATCCATTTTCTGAAGACCTCTTGATGACAAAATGCGGTTGGGGTCAGAAGGCATGTTAAAAGATTAAGAGGCCAAAGAGATGATTTTCTCTGCTCTGACGCCCAGTTACTGATGCCATCAGTGGAGGAGAAGGAAGCCGGTCAATCGGCAAAAATCCCGGGCGGTCGGCAACGCCTTGCAGTCCCTCTTGCTTGTAGCCCGCAGCTCCTGGATGCAGAATGTCAGGACGACGAAGTCACCTGTGTTGATGATGATGATGACGACATTGCGGATCCAACGTGGTCTTTTCAGCAGAATTTGCTTGCGAGCGCTTCATCACTGGACGAGGAGGAAGATGATGGGGTAGTGTCAGTACGGGTTCCGCCTCAAAAAGGGAGAGGGCGGTCGCAGAAGTCCGCTGATATGATTCCGCCAGCCACGGTCAGCGCAAACCCCGCTCCTCGCTTATCGCCGTCAAAAAGGTCCAGGACCTCTCAAGCCTGGGCCTTCTTTGAGCAAGCCTCTGATTCACCCAGCAATGTCATATGCCGCCTTTGCCGTAAACGCATAAGTAGAGGCAAGAACCTTAGGTGGTTAACCACCACCAACATGTCTAGTCACATGCAGCGAATGCATGAGTTGAAATGGAGGCAACACTTGGCCAAAAAAGGCCAGACCAATGCCGGGCCTCCAACCACTGTCACACCCTCTGTCTCCGCCTCCTCCTCCTCCTCCGCCACCACCAAGCGTTCCTCAGCTGCCCATGTCTCTCAGAGTCATGATCAGGGATCAGCCTCCGCTTCAGCCTCCACCGTCGCCCGAGTACCACCAGCACCACCAGAGACCCATCCTACCCCTTCTCCTCCCGCCAGTTTGATGACCTGCACGCCGTACAGCGGCCAGTCTAGCAGCCAGCCTTCTGTCTTCCAGGTTTGGGAGCAGAAGAAACACTTTAACCCAAACCATCCCAAAGCCAAAAGCCTGAATGTCGGCATTGCCAGGCTTTTGGCCTTGGAAATGTTGCCTTTCCGTCTGGTGGACACAGATGGGTTCCGCCACGTCATGGCCCTTGCCTGCCCCCCAATACCAGATGCCGAGCAGGCATTTCTTTGCCAGAAAAGCCGTCCCTGCCCTGGCCAGCCACGTGTCATCTAAAATTTCACTATATTTACTATTTTGCCATAGGCAAACTTAAACTCTATCAGTTCTCTATCTATTAAACACTAAAACGTAACTTTTATTATATCTAACTCTTAACCTCTATACACACTCTTTAAAAACCTGATCTCTATCCTCATCATTTAACCCTTTTTGCTTCTGAAAGAGGGAATAACTCCCTTTCTATCATCAAGTCTGGTGGAACCCCACCTATTGACAGGAGAGCCTTATATCTATAGCAAAGTACTAGCTTCAGTAAGGGATCCCAAGCCAACTACTTGGGCAGTCGTCCCAAGAGGGAGTTATTCCCTCTTTCAGAAGCAAAAAGGGTTAAATGATGAGGATAGAGATCAGGTTTTTAAATAGTGTATATAGAGGTTAAGAGTTAGATATAATAAAAGTTACGTTTCAGTGTTTAATAGATAGAGAACTGATAGAGTTTAAGTTTGCCTATGGCAAAATAGTAAATATAGTGATCAATAGTCACTCTTTGTTCTCTTGCGAGATTCCCAATTTTTTGGAGATTATCTAAAATTTCAAGCGTGTTGTCTTCATCTGTGTCCAGAAAAGTCCATCTGACCACCGACACATGGACTAGTAAGCACGGCCAAGGCCACTATATCTCTGTGACAGCTCACTGGGTGAGGTGGGTGGATATCTCTGGGGGTGACGGTGGCTCTCAGGCTCGGCGCACGCTCTTCAAAACCGCAGGGATGGTGCAGGGTTCTGTCCCCCAAGGTCCTCTGGTGGCATCACGTGCCCAGAGAAACTAGGCCGTGTTGAAATTAATCTGTCTTGGAGACCGTCCACACACAGGTCATCAGCTGTGGATGTCTCTCCGCAACGAGACCGAGCGCTGGCTGGGTGCCAAGAACCTTGTGCCAGGCAAGGTGGTGTGCGATAACCGGGCGAAATCTGCTGGCCGCCCTTAAGATCGGTAGGCTGGAGCACATCCCTTGCCTGGCACATGTCATGAACCATGTCGTCCAGAAATTACTAAAGAGCTACCCGGGTCTGGACTGCATGCTGAGGAAGGCTCGAAGTCTAAGTTCGCACTTCCGCCGTTCGCCCCCCTGCTTCGTCCGCCTGGCTGCGTTTCAGCGTCAGCTCGGGCCTCCCCCTTTAACCCTTCATTGTTGACGTGGCCACACGCTGGAATTCCACCCTCCACATGCTCCCGCGATTGTGGCAGCAGCGCAATGCCATGACGCCGTACGAAGTGACACATGGCCTGACAAGCAGGGTGCGGACCTCGGGGTGTGAGCCACCCCAGAGTGGAGGCAGGTGAAAGAGCTCTGGGACCATCCTTGCCAGTTTTGAAGAAGCCACCAAAATGGTCAGGGCCGACAATGCCCTTGTCAGCATGAAACTTTTGGTGATCTTAGTTCTGGAACGATGTTGGCACTCTGAAACAACGGTCCTGCAGCCGGGCGGAGGAGGAGACGGACACAGATGCGGACACGGAGCCTTTCTCTCGTCAAATCCACAAGGCCCGACAGTTTCAAATTTCATGGGTCTTCATTAGGCAGGGGTTGGGGGCCGGGCTGTGCAAGGTGGCGATCAGTCTCAGGGTGATCTCTCGGGCAAGTCAGGGTGTGTTGCAGCTGTGCCGGAGGAAGCAGAGGGGGAGGGGGGAGGTATTCCTAGACACCAACGTTACCGACTCCTCCCTTGGAAAGGGGTTTGGGCGCGAATTTGAGGGGGAGGGGAAGAGAGGAAGATCATTTTCCTAGTCCCCCCTCGACCCAGGGCTTGGGAAATCAAGGCTCCATCTCTCACAGAGTGCTTGGATGCTCCATTTCCTCCGAATGTTCCTGCTTTAAACCCAAAAAGAACAAAGTTACTGGGTGGCCACCCTCCTGGATCCCCGTACAAAAAAAAAATCAGACTTTACTTCCCCCAAAACCAAATAGAGATTAAAATCGGAAAATGGAGACCTTGCTGATTGATCAACTGGAGACATTTTTGCGTCTGCTTCACGTTCCCCAAATTTCACGGGGAACAACATCAGCGACGTGACAGAGTAGAGTGCCAAGTAGCCAAGAAACCTAAAGGGTGACCTTGGCATCTTTATTTACCATCACCAAGCATGAAAGCGGGACACATCAACACACGAGATCAGCTTTAAAATCTTGGGGCACGACATTGGTTCAAACACCGATTTTTTTTTTTTTTTTGTGTTCCGGACCCAATGACTTCGGGTATCCAAAATGGGCAATGGCCCGAGCTCGCTCGCCACGCCATAGAGGTGTTGTCCCTGCCCACAGCCATGCTATCTGGGGATTCAGACGCTGGGGGGATCATTCAACAAAGCATGGCTTTTCCCCAGAAATGTGGATCGTTGACTTTCATCAAGAGAATCGGATGGTCTTGTGATGTTGGGCCCCAAATTTGGGGTCACCCTTAGTTTCCGGTCAAACCCCCAAAACCTTTCAAACAGAAATGGTCCTCTTGAAAAATTTTTTTTAAAATGATCATTTCTTCTGCAATTTTTTTTTTTCTTTTTCCCAACGTTCTTTTGCTGGTTTTGCTGTGAGGGGACTGTAAAAGACACAAGGGTTTATGAAAACACCCTATTCCTTTTTACTCACTTTATCTTTAGAAGTTTTGATTGCAATGGTTTTGAGGTCTGTTGCTGTGAGATACAGCTATAATTATGGCCCTTTGGAACAGAAATGTGGTTTTTAAGTGGTTTTTCTCCTCACAATTTTTTAATAGGGGTGAAAGTCATATTAAATTTTTTTTGGGGTATGTTGCTGTGAGATACAGCAAAAAATCATGGTCCTTTGGAACAGAAATGTGGTTTTAAGGGGTTTTTCCCTCACAATTTTAATAGTGGTGAAAAATCATTTTTAAAATTTTTTTTGGGTCATGCGCTTTTAAAAATGCAGCAATAACAGGTCCTTTATAAAAAATTTGTTTCTAACGACTTTGTTTTTCGAAATTGCCCAAATGGCTAAAGGTCATCTTTAAAATTTTTGGGGTTTTGCTGTGACATGCGCAAACTACGGGTCCTATTATAAAAAATGTTGTTTCTAACAGACATTTGTTTTCAAAATTTGTAAAGAGTGGCCAAGGGGAGGGTGCTGTCAGAAACAGGAATAGGTGGGGGCAGTTAATGGACACATATTGAAAAATGACTTGTTTTTGCAAGATTTTTAAACAAGCTATCAATCCCTGTTTGAGCAACCCATTTTTAATAAATTAAAAAAGAGAAACAAGAATGGTGGGATTCCATCCTATTTTTAAAAAAGTGTTTTCTAAATTAAACTACTAAAAAACTTTCATTACAAAATAGTGGGGAAAAAATTCCCCTGAATTTTTACAAGGGAGGTACAGGAAAAAATTGACCAGATGTAGGGTTTTTCAGAGGCCCTGGGTTGGACACGGGGAGAACAAAGTACAGAGACAATTTCCTCCACACGTTGAGTAAAATGAAAAAAGAATTCCAAAAAAAAAGGGCACCTGGGGGGAACAGGAGGTTGACCACCCGATTTCCAAATGAAGCTCAATTGGGGCCCACTCATACAGAGGGGAAGCGCTACCCCGGGGCAGCGCGTATATGTCCGTGAAACTAAAATGGTGGTTGAAAGATCCTTTTTCCGGTACTTTTTAATCTGTGGGCATGCGGTTTGGGGCTCATGCTGTGGCCCAGGACAGGGATAGTCAAGTCCCGTGAAACTAAAAAGGTGGGTTTAAAGCCCTTTTTTCGGCCTTTTTAATCTGGGGGCATCAGGTTTTTGGGGTCAGCTGTGGCCCCCGGACAGGGATAGTCAATGCCTGAAATTAAAAAGGTGGTTAAAAACTCCCCTTTTTTGCACTTTTTAATCTGGGGTCATGCAGGTTTGGGGCTCATGCTGTGGCCCAGGACAGGGATAGTCTATGTCCAGTTCAACTAAAATGGTGGTTCAAAGACTCCTTTTCCCAGCACTTTTTAATCTGTGGGTCAGACAGGTTTAATGGTCATACTGCGGTATAGGACAGATATTGTTAATGTCCAGTTCAACTAAAATGGTGGTTGAAAGACTCCTTTTTCCGACACTTTTTAATCTGAGGTCATGCAGTTTTGGGGCTCAAAGCAAAAAGGATTTTAGCCAAGCCAGTATCTCTCATCTGCAGACAACGCTGTTTCGGGATTTTTGTCCCTCATCAGTGCAGAGCAGAGTGATACTGTCTCACTGTGTGGGAGGCATTGAGTGGCTCAGGAAGGGAAGATCTCTCCTTGAGGAGAGCACCGAACGAACGGCTTGTAGAGTTATGTATTGCCTTTTCGCCCTCTACTAAGCATCTGCATATCATAAGGCATTATGGGAAAGGTATACTCTCATGAAATAGTGAATGTCCTCCAGCTCCTTCTTGTAAAAATTCTATACTTTATTTATATAGTTTAAAATTCCATGACAAAAGTCTGTAAACAGCCTACGCGTTTCGGGTTATGCACCATTACTCATGGCACCATGGTGCCATGAGTAAGGGTGCATAACCCAAAACGCGTAGGCTGTTTACAGACTTTTGTCATGGAATTTTAAACTATATGAATAAAGTATAGAATTTTTACAAGAAGGAGCTGGAGGACATTCACTATTTCATGAGAGTATACTAAAAAGTCCATTTGAATCACTGGACCAACTCCGTGCTTTTCGCTCCAGCCACCTCTTGGGGATCACACCCAACTTTAATCAAGTGCTAAGGAGACCTACATCGAGGGTGAAGCGGTGCTGTTTGTTTGCTTGTATTATGGGAAAGGGGCTGAGAAGCCACTCAATGCCTCCCACACAACCAGCCCCAGGAGGCCCTTTGACACCAATAATAGGTAACCCATCCCTGGATCTTGCTAGTCCCCTGACTATAACCCCCCTGAGCCTATTCAGTGACGTCCTTCCCACCCAGGGATTGAAGCCATTATCGGAGGTAACTGAGGTCTTAACTTCCTTTTCACTCACTTGGTTTAGTTATATACAGATCTTGCATTATTATGCCACCAATAAGCAGGCCCTGAACTTCCACAGAAACCTGACCCCACTCAAAGACCTCTGCACCGGTCGTGTCACTAATGATCATATCATTTCCCGAATTTATGGCCTGATTATACAATCAATTTTGAACTCCAAGTTGACTTATCAAAATAGTTGGGTCAGAGAACTTGAGAGGACTAGCAGAAAGCTAGCATCCTTTCCCATAAATCCATTGTATCTTGTAGGTTACAGGAACTTAACTGTAAGGTGGTGTCCTGTTGGTACAGAGTGCCCACCCTGGTACATACCCTCTATCCCCTAGTACCTATTGTTTTCTGGAGATGTAGGGCTGCAGGGGGCTCTATGACTCACATTTGGTGGGCATGCCCGTCATTGCAGGACTATTGGGATAAAGTCATACAAGTTATACATTTAACAGGGGTACAGTTACAAATCTATCTGATGGTGGTGTTATTACATGTTATACCCTTGCCAGTGTATGTTCTTAAAGGTCACATAATCATCTTTATACTCAGTGCGGCTAAGGCCATAATACCTCAGTTATGGAGGTCTATATAAGTGCCCTCTGTATCTGCTTGGTTTAGGGAGCTATCATCCCTACAACAAATGGAAGAGATAAGGGCGGACCACAATCAAACATTAGATAGATATATGACCACCTGGTCGAGCTGGACTACTTTTTGTGGATCTTCGGACTATGCCAAATTCATTTGATAGCAACCTGGGTATGTGTGATCCTGGAATTGGATAGCATACGGCTGTGACATGTGGTGAACGAGTTGAAGTCATATTTATACTAGGGGCCTGTTATACCTCCCCCTCTTTTGGCAAAACAGTGCTCTGAAACACCTTTCTTCTCCTATGGTCGACAACAGTTATTTGTTCCGCAATTAAAATGTTATGGTTTTTGTGGATGGTATTTGATTGGCTTCCAATGGCCATATCCGAAAGCATTAATATAATTGATACCTACTTCTCCATATCCCCAGGTCCTTTATGTGTAGATTAGTGTTAAATATAGTCTGGGGAATGTTACCAACATTACAGGATGTTAATACCCTGACTCATAGTAGGTAGTGACAGATAAAAGTGACGTATGCGATAGAAAATTTGGATATTCTTTGTTATGGTATAACCTACTTATGCTGAGTGCATATCTTGTATCATTCTACTATAATGTTCTTGGTTTGTAATATTTTGCTAAGACTTTAATAAAGCTTTTAAATAAAATGGGCCGGATTTTAAAACATGTTGAATATTCCACCCGCATTTGCTGTCAGCATAGACGGCAAATCCAAAAACTGACCACAGTTTTAGCGCAAATCTGCTCCAAAAACTGCAGTCCAGCCACAGCCCAGCAATGTTAAAATGTGCATGGCCCACGCAGATGTGCCATGTGATTCCTAGTATGACCACCAGTCCAGGCCTTGCTTTCGTAGTTGGGAAGATGGTCTCTTCTGTGTGAAATCACCTATCACATTTCTCTTGGCAGCTCTCAAACCCCACCTATCCCCATCCAGCTCCAGCCTCCTTGTTCCTTTCTATGTTCCTCCGTATATAGAATGCTGCTGATGATAGAATTTCTGCCTTACCTAAGAAACTAGGAGTGCAGTCATATAATAGAGTCCCTACAATGATTAGCTGCAGAGTATACCCTCACTCATACTGTCTGTCTCTATCTGTAGGTGATATATGCAGTATATATGCAGTATCTACTTCAAGCTGCTCACCCCTGCCTCCTGCTTGTAGGCGCTGACTGGGAGAAGCCCATCATAAGCAAGAAGTAGGGAAGATAGAATGAATCGGCAATCCGTATTAATACAATGAAACATTACATGTCAATGGACAAATACTGGTCGTGAAGCGGAAAAAAGCCCTCCCACTTCACATTCACTTGCACATATTCCGTCCGAAAACCGGACGGAAGAATATGCATGCTCAATGACTGCCAGGTGGCCCGCGGGCGGAAAAACCATGCAGTGGGGACTGCTGCATGGGTTTTCCAGAGGAGCCCATTGTGCTCGTTTGTGGCCGGTTTTTCAGACAACCTGCAAAACCGCAAACCGTCTGAAAAACCGGCCGCAAACTCAAGCCGTGGGGACATGCCCTAAGGGCACGGACCTTCTATGTCACTGTTCTATCACTTACTATCCAGATATAGGACAGCAGAGCAAGTGTAATGTGATCAATCTTTGTCCCCCATAATGGGATAAAAGGAATATTAGGGGAACCATATCAGAGGGGAAGAAGGAACCAAAATGGTAGAAAAACAGTAAATGGCACGTCCGTTAAAATAGATATACATATGGCTTTATTAGGAATCTCTGCATTACTCTTACTTCTTTAATACACCACATGTTAGCACAAAGTAGATAGTCTTTCAGTTTTACTGAATAAGTCACTTTATTTCCTCTTCTGCTCGCTTTCAGTTGAACATCTTGACACAACGTTCCTATTATCTCACGAGAAGAAACAAGTGAGAACATCGGTGGTTTGCGGAAAGATTTTACACACAGATTATTAGTCCTAAAAGGTAATTAAACATTATTGTTGTCTTTAAAGGAAAGAATTACAAATCAAAGAAATGTGTGCAGACTAATTATGCAGCAGAGATAATTTTATCATTTAAAGGGAAACTTCTACTGTGTTTCTAGTTTGCAAATGGGGTGTCTGGCCAGAACAGTTTAAGAACATTCTGGACCTGGAAAGCATCACAATGGAGGGGTGGGGACTTGGCAACGTGAGTATGACTTGCTTCAATATTTTACATCATTTTGAAACAATTGAAGACTTTCTGATAAAGCCATCAAGGAAAAAAGAAACATTTATCTACATAGTAAAGCACAAGTGCTTTTACGATGAACATTAAAATGTATCCCCATCACATACATTTATTCCATATCCACAGGATATGCCATAAATTTCTAATAGATTCAGGTCTCCCCTCGCCCCCATCTTCTAGTTCTCATTGTGGCTATAAAAATGGAGAGGTGGTCAGACAGAGAATTAGAATTAGACTTGAAAAGTACAGCCCGGTGCCTTTGGCCACCTCTCTGTTCACTCAAGATAGGTGTGGTTCCGAGAGCTGGGACCCCAATCAGATACTACAATAGACTCTGAGGTTGCTTAGTCTGCTTATCTCTTTAAACTCAGGTAGAATCGTGTTAGTCACTGCCTACCCATTGCACTTCTTTTTAGTGCAGAGGTTCCTACTGAGAATCACGTGGCGTACATGATCCAATTAGCCAGGACTCGCAAGTTTGGGAAAATCAGCAGTCACATGAGCACAGAAACTCACCACTCTTCAGTTAGCTGAGGGATTCACAGCATGCAGCCTCTACTGCTGATCTAGGTGCCACAGAACTCTCTGCCAGGGAACAAGACTCCTCCTCCTCCTATGCACACAGTTGTAACATTGCCCATTTTGCTGGGAAGATATGCAGATGGTAGACTTTCTCTCCCCTCCCTATATGTCCTCTTGGCAAAAAGACATTCATTGCAGTTGTCTCTTGGGCACTGCAACTGCTAATCCTTGATCCCATTTGGAGACTCCCTCTCTTCCTGCACCCTATCTTTCTCCCAGAGGCTGCCTGGTTCAGTCTCTGTAGCCCCTGTGCTATTATTTATGGCCAAAGGAGTTGATTCTAGGGACCCACTGTGCCTCCCCGATCCTCTGGTTGGCTAGTCTGACACTGCCAGAGCCTGAGAGCAATGGTATGCACTTCTTATATGCTCTATAATATGACACTTGAGTTGACAAGCACTCTTTTTCACCCCCAACTTCCTTCTTTCATGGAACAAATGGGGGTCTGCTTTCCATACACAGTGTTTGGCAGTAACACCCTAGGCTTTCCACAGCCAAAGTCCTCAAGGGGGTTAGTGCTTTCCCCCCATTGGAGCAACAGCACTGCTTGTCTATCAAAGGCACTGCAGTACTGCTCACAAGGGGCACCGTCAGAGAAGCACTACTTACATGGGATATTTTTGGATCTCCTTCACCCCCTTACACACAGATTCTGGCACATAAACATAAATTATTAGACAAGGAAGTTAGTATTTTAGGCCACCACAGTCAGATGATGCAAGCATTTTTATTGTTCTTTGAACATCATTTTTCTGTTGTGGCCAGATATGACTTTTAAGTCTATAGTCAAATCTCAAATGCACTACATAAAAAGCATTTTGGTTTGTTGCATTTTGTGGCATTTTGGGGTAATTGACATTTCTTTATATATGCAGCATGCTCTCAGTATGGTATTTTTCCTATAGGGTTCACTGTAGGACATGCCAGTGTGAAAGAAGGGAGAAGAACATGAAGATCAATGTGTGGAGCCACGAGCACTAGTCTAAAGGTGACAGAAGAGGAAGCCCTGAGCAACCCCATTATAGTGAGAAATAACGGGGTTGTGAGGGGATCTGAGGATGAAAGCATCACCTTGTTGCATACAGGAAGACAATCTGTAAGGCCAGTATAATGAGACTGCTGGGAACAGAACAGACTGAGGTGCAGTGAGCAGAGAAGCATCATCTGCATGAGAAGCCACTGGTGACACAAGGGGTATTATTAGGCTACATTCACACGGTAATTGTAAAATACTTGTCAGATTCTATAACAGAATCCGACAGTATTTTACAATTGGTTTTCATTTTTTGTTACTTTTTTAGGGCGGATTTTGTGGCTGGATTTCAGATATGGCTGGCCCATTGACATTAAACAGCACATTTTCCATCAGAAATGTGTATGTTCCAAGTTTTTGCAAAGCCGTCATTTATTAAATCCGTGCTGTTTAGACTAGCGGTTGAATTTTCTATTTAGGTCTATGGGGATGGTTAACAATCAGCTTTCAGACAGATTCCAAATCCAAAATCAGTCATAAAAGCCGACTATAAATCCTTGCCGTGTAGACGGGCCCTTAGTGTATGTGGTCTAAAGAGGTCAATAAAACTGTGTACTATTACTTTACTACTTACTATTAATGGTCTATTATGGCACGGGACATTATTAAAGCACAAAGGCACAATTTGAGACATTATCTGTGTGGCCTTTTTATTTTGGGGGACACTATCTGGCACCATCATTTTAACCCTTGCCAACAATGGACATCTGTACAATGGGTACATCCTGTTTGTCCTTTAAGGTTTCCTTGTGTGGGGCCTTACTCAGTAAGTTTCCCTTTTTAGAGGGGGGTTTTGCTCGTTTTTAATTGCAGAAAAAACCCACCAAAAACACTGAGAAAGGGGAGTCAACTCCAATCCCTGCTATTTAACAGTTTAGACGCCGCAGCGATTGTGGCATCTGAATGAGTGAGGAACGATGCTGAGCACCCCTTCCTCACTCTGATCGGTGGGTTTTGATAAAAGGGTTTTTGCTAGGGTCCCAAAAAAAGTAATTTTAAAAGGGTTTTATTCATCCATGGTGATAAACTAAAACTGTTTTTGGGGATGGATGGGGGACAATCAAAAAAACTATGCACGGGGAAACCCCCAAATTTATTAAAGGGTTTCTTTGGGAAAAGAAGAAAATAAATAAAAAAAATACATGTCATAATGGAAAAATTCCTAAATATTTTTTAATTAGTTTGTCTTCTTGTTTTCTCTAGGAGATTTTCATTTGAAGAACAAAAATGGCGCCGGGGTTTTCCTCAGCAAAAACCTGCCTACAGGAAGTGGACAGACCCCGAGTTAATTCCGGGTTTGGGGGCTGACTGTTTAAAAACGGGAGCTGAACTGACGGGCTTGGGGTTTATGAGGGAAAATTCCTGCGGGTAAAAAGGAGACTGAGGGCTGTACACCCCACTCATATATAAAAATGTGGTGTGAATTGAATCTATAGCTCGTGGGAGGAAGGGCTTTTTTGTGGGCCCAGTAGTTTTCGTGATCCCCCCTAGAAACTTTTAAGCTCCGCCCACTAGCAGTGGGGGAAAAAGCTCCAACAGGGGAAATAATTTGTGATTTTAAAAAAGCCCCTGTAAGTAGCCCCACAACTGCATTGTAAACGGGATTTTACTGCTTATTTTAGTTTTTCTTCATAGGGGCGCGGTAAGAAGGGGGGTTTCTGCCAGTTATCTGAAAAAAAAAAGTTTAGTGCCCCTGTTCTGTAGATTTTATAAAACAGTCAAAACGGGCCAAAATTTTGGGGCATTTTGGGGGGGCATCGAACCAATTAGTAGAATTAGGCACTTTTATGATTTTTTTGATCCCAAAAACTTTGGGCAGAACAGTTTAAAAACACCCGCCCGGGTTAAGGTTTTCTGTCTGAGCCAAAACTTGTCGTTTTGGGAAAACCCTAAAATGAAACCTGTTTTGTTTGAAAAATTAAGTTTCCCAAATCCGTTATTTTCCCTTCTTTTCTTAATTTGTTTTGGAACATGAACTTTTAACCTTTAGTCAGGGGACAAAAGTGCAAAAAAAAACCCGGCCCAAAGGGAAAAATTTCAATTTGCTAAAAAATGAAACAGCCTGTCTTTTCCAAACAAAATTGAAAACGTTAAGAATGACCGTTTTTGATGGTTTTTGTTGCGTTTTTTAAATTGCTTTTTTTGTGGGGAAGGGCCAGCAATTAATGCTGTTCCCATTGGAAACAAAAATCGCGGAAAATTTTGGCGGGTAAAATCGCGGGTAATTACCCGATTTTTTGTGCAGCAATGTACAGAAATTTAATTGCTGTCCTTCCTGCCAAAAAACGAATTGAAAAACGCAATCAAAAACCCCACTGTGTGAAACCCCAAATCCCGGGGACAGCAGCTTTTTTACAGGGTTTAAACTAAATCCTTTGTTTTTTCCCTATGAACTAAAGGTTTACTGTTTTTTTGTATTCTTTTTAAAAGGGGAAAACCGCCCACAAGATTATGCCCCCCTTGGGGAGGACAGCAAAAGTTGGGGTTTTCAGACCTGCTTTTTCCCAGGCGTTTTCCCCTTTTTCTGAAAAGTTTTTCTGTATTTTTAGGCTTTTTAATGCTCAAATCATTTTTGAGCGGGTTTGTTAGCCCCGCCCCCAAAGGTTACCCCCACGGGGTTTGAAAAAAATTACTTTTTAAATTTTGACTTTTCTGGCGGGAAAACTGCAGATTTGGGGCCTTTAAAAACTCTAAAAAATACAGCCCTCTTACGAGTAAAGGGAAAAGCACCCGGAAACAGCAGGTCTGACACTAACTTGTGTTGTCCCCCAGCAAGGGGGGCTTTAAACTATGTTTTTTAGGTTCTTTTTTAAAAAGACCTTTAACCCCAAAAGGTGGGTTGGGAAATGTAATATACTACAATCGTCTATTTTAGGGCCTACAGCCCCCAAAGTCACAGTATGTCTTCGGGGCCCTAAATTTAGCCTTGTTGGGGTGGGGAAATTCCTTTTTTTCATGGATTCAATTCCCCGTTATATCGATGTTGCTAAACCCCCTGGTTACACTGTTAAACCCCGGGTTTTCTTTTGGTATTTTTTTTTCGGGGGCCCTTTTCACTGTTTTGCAATTTTTTTGGGCCTTGGGGTTTTTTGTACAATCTCCCCCCTGACCGTCAGCTCCCCTCAGAAAACCCGCTGAACTAAGGTTTTATGTTCTGCGGCTTTAAATGGGGAAAATTTCAGGGCCCGTAATTCGCCAAGTACGCGCAAATTGCGGTGGAATACGTCCCCGTCATTACGGTTAAACCACAGTTTCATGAACAATCTTCATAGAGATTACGTTCCTCTCCCCTGCCCCGGCAATACGGGCCCCGGGGGGGAAAGGGAAAATGTTTATTTAATAGCGGCGTATTTCAAGCTGTGTAAAGTTTGTCTATGGGGCGGCGAGGTGCCAGCCCCCCGCTCCGCCCCGCCCCGAATTTAAACCCTGTGAAAAATGGCCCCAACTTTCCTTTCTGTTGCTCCCTGGTTTTGTCATTCCCCCCTTTCCCCCTTTAATGACTGACCATTTCCCCTGGTGGAGTGTGAACTGCAGGTCCCCCAAAATTTTAAAACCCTTTAAACTTGAAGGGGAAATTCCTATTCTTACAGTGGTGGCCAAAAGTATTGGCACCCCTGCAATTCTGTCAGATAATACTCAGTTTCTTCCTGAAAATGATTGCAATCACAAATTCTTTGGTATTATTATCTTCATTTAATTTGTCTTCAATGGAAAACCACAAAAAGAATTGGATATAATTCCACACCAAACATAAAAAAGGGGGTGGACAAAAGTATTGGCACGGTTTGAAAAATCATGTGATGCTTCTCTTAATTTGTGTAATTAACAGCCCCTGTAATTAAACTGTGGCACCTAACAGGTGTTGGCAATAACTAAATCACACTTGCACCCAGTTGACATGGATTAAAGTTGATTTAAACCTCAGTCCTGTGTCCTTGTGTGGACCACTTTGGGAGCATGGAGAAAAAAAAGAAGACCAAAGAACTATTGATGAACTGAGACCCCAAATTGTGAGGGAAGCATGGAAATCTCAAAGGCTAAAGGTCCACTCGAAAGCCCTGCAGTTCTGTGCCTAGCGTGGCGAGTTCTAAAGAAGTTTTAAGCCCATGGCACTGTGGCTAACCTCCTAGATGTAAATCCATGGCACTGTGGCTACCTCGTAGATGTAAATCCCATGGCTGTGGCTAACCTCCCTATGGCACTGTGGCCTAACCTCCCTAGATGTGGACGGAAAAGAAAGATTGACGAGAGATTTCAACGCAAGATTGTGCAGATGGTGGATAAAGAACCTCGACTAACACCCAAAACAAGTTCAAGCTGCCCTGCGGTCCGAGGGTACAACAGTGTTCCAACCCGTACTATCCGTCGGCGTCTGAATGAAAAGGGACTGTACTGTATGGTAGGATACCCAGGAAGACCCCACTTCTTACCCCGAGACATAAAAAAGCCAGGCTGGAGTTTGCCCAAACTTGCCTGAGAAAGCCTAAAATGTTTTGGAAGAATGTTCTCTGGTCGGTGAGACAAAAGTAGAGCTTTTTGGGAAAAGGCATCAACATAGAGTTTACAGGAAAAAAAAGAGGCAATTTAAAGAAAAGAACACGGTCCCTACAGTCAAATGTGGTGCAGGTTCCCTGACGTTTTGGGGTTGCTTTGCTGCCTCTGGCACTGGACTGCTTGACCGTGTGCATGGCATTATGAAGTCTGAAGACTACCAACAAATTTTGCAGCATAATGTAGGGCCAGTTTTGAGAAAGCTGGGTCTCCCTCAGAGGTCATGAGTCTTCCAGCAGGACAATGACCCAAAACAACTTCAAAAAGCACTAGGAAAATGGTTTGAGAGAAAGGGACTGGAGACTTCTAAAGTGGCCAGCAATGAGTCCAGACCTGAATCCCATTTGAAAAACCTGTGGAGGAGATCTCAAAATGGCAGGTTGGACAAGGCACCTTCAAATTCAGGGACCTGGAGCAGTTTGCCAAAGAAGAATGGCTAAAATTCCAGCAGAGCATTGTAAGAAACTCATTGATGGTTACCGGAAGCGGTTGTTCGCAGTTTTTTGGCTAAAGGCTGAGGTGCCAATACTTTTGTTCCAGCCCAAATTTTTGAAGTTTTTGGGTGAATGATCAATGATTTGATTTTTGTTCATTCTGTTTTGTGTTTTTTCATTGCAAGAAAAATAAATGAATATATTAATACCAAAGAATTTGTGATTGCAATCATTTTCAGGAAGAAACTGAGTATTATCTGACGGAATTGCAGGTGTGCCAATACTTTTGGCCACCACTGTATCTGCATTACTAGACACAGCCTGTGAACAATTACAAAGCTGTTTCTAAAAAAAAAAAAAAAAAATAGGCCCATTTGTTAATAGGACTGAACATAAAAGGTGCTCCTTTAAATATTTTTCTAATTGCTATACAGCAAGTTACTAAAAACTTAGCTCTGTTAGATCTGTAGTAATGACTCTGTGGGGGTTTAAGCAGAAACTAATATAGATTCTACATTTACACCTGGGGCCATTGGTCACAGCTCAGTAGAAAAAGGATGATTAAGACCCTGGTAATCAAATCACAAGGGAAAACAAATCTAAAGTTTGGCAGGAAAAATTTAGAAATCAAAGGGTAAGAAGGCCTCTCAGGTAACCACTTAGGAGTCCAACATTACTCCAAAGGAATTCTTCAATAATGATGAAGTTCTTACAAAGTTTGCTGTAGGCCACTCTCGTAAGTGATTGCTCCCTATGTTGTATTAGTGGTGGGAAATGGGAGATAAATGAAATAATGATAAATGCTGAATTGTTAGGGCCCAGTTGCCTGAACATTTTTTCCTGTAAAATACACAATTCATTTTATGCGTTTTTACTGGAGTTTTTCGAGTAGCATTTCTTTTTTCTTACTAAGACATGAATTTTTTTTTTCAAGTAGTTTTCTTTCCTATAGATAATCATATAGTAAAACACATAAAAGGCCTCCTGAAGAATTCAAGATATAAAACAGAAATGAGAAAAAAGATCACAAAAATGCATTGTTTTTGGTAACATAGCAAACATCTGGCTGCAGTATTTATTTGTCAAATAAACACATGAAAAAAGCTAGGAAAAATGCTGCAGGAAACATGGTATTTTTTCTGAACATGCTTTGTGTGAAAGCAACGTTAACCCCCTGAAGGTCTGAACATTTTGGCCTTTAAGTACTTTTTGGTTTTACCTCTTGGCATTCCAGTGATCATACATAACTTTCTAATTTTATGTTGACATACCAGAAATACACAAAAAACTACTTTTCCACACTTTGATTTTCAGGGAACCTGTGAGGTTGTTTATACTCCTACATCTGAGAGAAGGATGTGATAGAGGGAGAGAAGCAAAGTTCTAAGATATATAGGTTTATATGATTTGATGTAGGATTTCTGAGTACACAGCAAAAAACATCTTTGAAAGTGAAACTGAAAGTACA
Organism: Phyllomedusa bahiana; assembly: GCA_025379985.1. Taxonomy (NCBI): domain Eukaryota; kingdom Metazoa; phylum Chordata; class Amphibia; order Anura; family Hylidae; genus Phyllomedusa; species Phyllomedusa bahiana. Next base: position 45,776 of record JAODAL010010064.1, on the reverse strand, counting down.
GCTGACAGGTACATCCAGGTTTTCACAGGAGACATCTTCTCTGATGAGTTGTTCACTTTCCCTTTTTTCTCCATCTGTCCCAGACCGTCATGACCACTTCTACCGGCCATGACTCTTCACCGTAGAATTTACCAAACATCTTAGACTTACTTTTTCAGCACTTCCCTACCAATTCCTTCCCCAGTACAAACTCCCCATCTATAGTGCCTCAAATGTTAATAATGACCCCATTATGCATCTAACAGTAAAAATGCCCCCAAGTATGCACCAAATTTTAGTCTTGTTTTGTGTCCCCATATAGAAGGTAGTTTAATCCACAAAATAGTATGCAGGTACAGCCCCAAACTAGGTAGGCAGATAGATAAACCCCATTTTAGTTAGGTAGTCCTTAATTAGGTAATTTTATAGCCTCCCATTAGTTAGGTAGATTTATAGGTCCCCAATCTGGTAGGTATCTAGGCACGGTGTTAAGTAGGTAGTTATAAAAGGTCCCTGAATACGTAGAAATATAGTTCCCTAGTACAGTATATAGTTACATAGGGCTTCTGTAGGTAGGTGGGTAGGTATAAAGGACCCTTGTAAATAGTAATATAGGTAGGTAGGTATAGCCCCCTCTGTGGGTAGTTATAGCCTCCCAGAGGTAGACATATGCCCCGGCAGGTAGATATATCCCCCTGCAGGTATATATAGCCCCCTGTAGGTAGGTGGATAAAGCACCCCTGTGGATAGGCATATCCCGCCACAAGTAGATATAGCCCTCCTGTAGGTAGATAAGGCCCCCTGTAGATAAATATATCCCCTGTAGGTAAATACAGTATATCCCGCCTGTAGGTACATATAGCCCCCTGTAGGTAAATGTAGCCCCCCCTGTAATTATATTTAGCCCCCTGTAGGTAAAAATAGCCCTCTTTTAGGTAGGTATAGACCTCTGTAAGTAGATATAGACAGGTGTTAAAGCTAAAAAAAAAAAGTACTCACAACTCCCTGTTCCCCCACCCAAGCCACCAGCTCTGGGAGCATGACGCCACCTATGCTGGGACACTGGTACAGGGATATCCTGTTCCAGAAGAATAACCTTCCGGCCCTGTGTCGCATTGTTCCACTTTTTTTCCCTCTGCATCTGTCAGACCGCCATGATGACTTCTTCCGGCCACAACTACCCGTATATTTCCCACACAAAATTTTTGAATTCTTTTTTTCCAGCACTTTCCTACCTGTGCTCCCCCTCTGTACAAACTCCGCATGGGGTAATGGGTGCGGGGGTTTTGGGTAATGGTTTTGGTAGGGGGGGAGTGGTAGTGGAGGTGGGGGGCTTGAGGAAATTTGTGGAGGGGGGGAAAATTTTTATGAGGAAAAGGGTTCTGATGGTGGGGGTTTAAAAGGGTAGAGGTGGGGGGGGAAATTTAAAGGGTAATAAGGGAGGGGGGAGGAGGGTTGGGTTAAGTGCGGTTGAATTTTGTGTTTGCACAATCTAATTTTGGGGGAGTGAGGGTAGAGGACCATCCTCTTCTGGACGTGGTGGCTGTGGTCAGTACCCCCCCAGAATCATATTGTGCAGGTTTAACTCCGTATCCTGCAATCCAAGGAGATCAGTCATAGATAATCTTCAGGGGGTGCTAGAGATGGAGTTTAGTACAATCATGTTTTTGTATTGTTTTTATTTTTATATAGGTTTCTGGCTCACACTATACTGGACTCATTGGACTATTTGGCCCGGGGTTTGGGATCCATTTTTTTAATTAATTTCAATGAGGGCAAAAATTTTGGGGGGGGGACTATAAAATCTGTGCAGGATGAAGGGCGGCAGAAATTTCCCTGTGTCCAAATGATATCATAGGCTGCTGGTGCACATGTTAGCTGTAGCGCTACTGGGCAAAGCATCCTGGCAGAAAAATTGCCCCCTTTTTTAAAATAGGCGCTAACCCACTTGCTATCTTCCATTTGTATTTGTATTGAAACTCCTATAGGATATAATCATTTTTAAAGTAACTGAACATATACAGGATCTCACGAAAGTGAGTATCCCCTCACATTTTTGTAAATATGACACTACAATGCAAAGTAATCAGTGTACATCTTGTATTACAGTGTAAATTTGGTTTTCCCCTAAAAAACTAAACACACTTTAAAATGTCTAAATTGCGGGAAAACAAAAAGTAAATATACTCCAAAGGAAAAGGGACAAATTGTTCCCAATTTCCCAAATTTTCCCCCTCCTGGTGTCATGGATGTTAGGTTGCAGGGTCTCAGGTGGGAAGGGGGGGATGTGTTTAATTTGGTGTTATTGCTCTTACACTCTCTCATACTGGTCAGGGAAGTTCAACGGACCCTTATAAAGGGAACTTTGGAGGTTTAAAAAAAAGAATTGTTGCTCTAAAATAAAGGGGCAGCACGGTCAAGACCAAATAGCAGTTTAGCCACACAGGTTCCCCTTAGAACAGGCCTCACCATGGTCAACTATAGAAATTGAGTGCACGGACTCAGCATCATATTTCAGAGAGTGTCTTTTCAAAATAGACGTATGAGTGCTGCCAGCATTGCTGCAGAGGTTAAAATGGGTGGGGGCCCAGTGTTCAGAGCCAACACTTTATCGATTAGTCTCTGGCGTTGTCCCGAAGGAACCCTTCTTCTAAAGTGATGTAAAAGAAAGTACCAAACTTTGTGAAGACAATAGACTAAGGAATACCGAATTAGTCCTGTGGTTGATAACCCAGATAAAATTATTTGGTTCAGCTGGTTTTCAAGCTGTGTGCAGCAACCTGGTGGGAGTCCTATGACAAGGTGTCTTGCTACTGTCAAGCATGGTGGGGGGGGGAGTGCATGTTTTGGGGCTGCATGAGAGCTGCCAGCTGTGGGGAGCTACAGTTCTTTGAGGAAACCTTAAATGCCAACATTTTCTTGAATATGAAAGAGGCAAGACCCCCTCTGAGCCACAGGAAAGATAGTAAGACCCCAAACACACCTCCAAGATGAACATCCCTTGCAAAAGAAAAGAGGGTAAAGGTGTGGAAGGGCCAAACATTTTCCCCAAACCCTAAATCCTTTTGGATCTGTGGGGCATTCTCAAATGGAAAGGTTCAACACCCACCAGCTCGGTGATGTCATCTGGAGGAGGGGAAGGGGATTCCAATGGAAATTTATGGTGGCCCCGGGCAAAATATTGACATTTTGGTAAAATTTGTCTATTTCATTTTGGGGTGTACCCACTTTTGTTGCCAGGGTTTAGCATTGATGGCTTTTTGTTGAGTTTTTTTTGAATGCACACCAAATTTACAATGTAAGGCTATTTCTACACGGCATAGGTTAAAAGGGATTGGAAATTTTACAGTTTTTTCCCCCCCTTTCCCCCGGACCCTTTTTTGGGCCTCTCTGACAGAGCCCTTTTTTTAAAAATCTGAATGTGTCACTTTATTGAGAAAAAATTTTTGACACTTTAACCTACCATTGATTCAGAGACTGTTTTCTCGGACACATTGTTTTTTTTAAGTAGTAAAATTTTTTGGTCCAAAAAGATTGTTTATTTGTGAAATATACAAATTATGGTGAAAAATTTGAAAAATTTACCAATTTCAAACTTCAAAAATTTTTGATGAAGACAGTAGTTTTCCATCAAAATATTTTAAACAGCACTCCCATATGTCTGCTGTATTTGGGGCAAATTTTTTTTAAATGTTTTTTTTTTTTTTTTACGACATTGGGGGGCTTATAAATTTAGTAAAATTTTTAAAAATTTTTCAAGAAAATTTGCAATATACATATTTTTAGGGCCCGTCAGTTCTAAACGGACTTTGATTGACCTGTATGTTGAACCCCAATAAAGACCTCATCAAAGAAACTACACCCCAAAAAAGTATTCAAAACAGCATTTGAAAGTTTATTAACCCTTTGGGTGTTTTCAAGAAATTAAGCAAAGGGGAAAGTAAAATTTTTCAAAATTTCACTTTTTTGCAAATTTTAAAATATTTATGTTTTATTGACAAGAATAGGTAAAGTGATCAGGAAATGCAAATAAAATTGTTCCCAGATTTCGTTTTCAGAGATATCCCATAGGGGGCCCTAGTGATTTTTTGGCTCAACCAAAGCCCCAGAATAGAAGGGCACCTACTGGACTCTGGGGCCTCATTTTCCATTACAATTTTTTTAGGGCCATTTCGGTTTGCGGACACCCAAAGGTTCCAAAAGTAATAAATCCCCCTTTAAAAAACCCCATTTTGGGAAAATTAACCCCCTTAGGGAATTTTCCCAAAGGTTTTGGGTTATCTACCCCACAGGGGTTTAAAAAAATTTTTTTTAGCTTTCGGCTCTGAAAAAAAAAAATTATATTTTTTAAATAATCTGCAATTTTAGCTGAAAATGTTTAATTTTTTTACAAGGAATCTTGGAAAAAAAAGCCCCAAAATTGTGTTACGCAATTTCTTCCAAGTTCGGCAATCCCCTCTGTGGGTTTTTAAACTGCTTTTTGGGGGCCAGGGGCAGGGGTACAAGGGAGGGAGCGCTTTTTGGCTTTTTGGCGCACAGAATTGGTGGGGCCATGTCGCTCCCAAAGCCCCCAAAGTACTAAAAACAGGTAAACCCTTCCAAAGTTGCTCCATTTTGGTTTCAACCCCCCTCGGGGACTCCCCTAAGGGTGTATTTTGCATTTTGGCGCACAGGTGTTCCGTGTTTGTTTTTACATGGGTCAGGGAAAATGGAGGGGGGAAACGCATTTTCCGCCATTTTTTTTTGGGCTTCATTTTTACAGTATTCGCCTAGGGGATAACTTTACTATGGGGGTCGGACAATTAAAATGATATAAATTTTATGTGTTTTTATGTTTTAATTTTACACAATAGAAGCGGTTTTTAAAAAGTTTTTTTTTTAATTGTCGTTTTTTGACACCCATAGCTTTTTTAAATTTTTTTGCATATGGACTGCTTGTGGGCTTGTTTTTTTTCGAGATGAGTTGATGTTTTATTGATACCATTGGGGGGGGCAAATGATGCTTTGATCACTTTTTTTTAAGGTTTTTGTGAAGCTTTTTTTGTCAAAAAAACACAACCCTGGAGTGTTTTTTTTTTTTTTTTTAAAGGCACTGTCCGATAAAATACAGTAGTTTTATCGAGGTTGATCGATTACGCGTACCACATTTGTATATTTGTTTAATGTTTTACTGCTTTTACACAATAAAAACACATTTTTTAAAAAGGAAAACATTTTTGCTCACCCCAGTTTTAGGCCATAACTTTTTTTTTTTTTTTGTTTTGGAGCTGATAGGGGCTTTTTTTTTTTCGGGGGATTGACGTTTTTTTTGGTAAATTTTTGGGGGGGGCAAGACTTTATGAAACGCTTTTAAATTTTTTTTGGAAGGCGGGGTTTAAAAAAATACTGCAAACCTAGCAGTGTTTTTTTTTTTTTATTTTTAATAGCGTTCACCGTGCAGATCCTGACAATTGTTTTTTCTGGGGGTTGAGACATTCGGGATACCCAAAATTTATGTAGTTTTTTATTTGAAAGAAATTTTTTTTTTAAAAAAAGTGTTTTTTTTTGTGTAAAACAATATTTTTGCATCCCATCTTCTAATAGCCAGAAATTTTTAAATTTTTCCCTATACAGAGCTGTTTAAGGACTTTTTTTTTTCGGGATGAACTGCTTTTTTTAAATTGGCATCACTTTGATGTTGATTTATTTTTTTATTATTTTTACTCCCTTTTATGTGCTGCGGGGAAAAGAACAAAAATCGTATTCTGGACTTTTTTTGGGGGGGTTTTTTTACGGCGTTCACCTACGGGTTAATTAACATGACAGTTTATAGGGGGGGTTTGCTAGCACGCGGGGGATACCAAATAGGGTCTTTATTTTTTTTTGATCTTTTTTAGGGCGATTTGGGGTTTGTAAAGGGGAAAAAGGGGATGTAGTGTTTTTATTTTATTTTTTTTTTGTTTGTGTTTTACTTTTTTAACTTTTTTTTTAAAATTTTTCATATTTTTTACACTTTCCCCCCGGGGGGAATTTCATGAAACGATCGGGCAGATCATTCATGCAATAGGAAACACATACAGCTTATGCTGTACCTGGGCTCCATGGCAACTGTCTTTACGTGCCCACAAGCATTGTGGGATGTGACGTCACCAGACAACCCCGGGTGCTGTCATTCAGCGTCCGGGCTGTTGGTAGGAGAGGTAACGGCGCTTAGCGCCGTTACTGCGCCGAGATCACGGGGCGGGAGGAGCTACTCCCGCCGCCCGAGCCGCATGTCGCGCCACGATGTCGCGACTCGGGGGGGTTAATCCCCCGCGGGGCCCGGGCGCATCCGGCCTGGGGGGTGCGGGTGATGCCAGCGGTTAATTCCCCTGGTTTTATGCCGCGATCTTGCGCGTCCCTTGTGAGCGCGCAAGATTGCCGTGACGTACTCATACGGCAATTTGGGGGAACCCCTACCCGACATTTCCGTATGAGTAAAGGCAAAAGTTCCCGGGAAGGGGTTAACATGTTTAATTCTGGCAGATTACCATTTTCAGAAATTGACAAAGGGGAAAAACCGTGCTGGTAGACAACAGCTCAGATTTTTTTATTGGGGACTAGGGGGATGGTTAAATTGGATTTTCGGCAGATTTGTATTTTTTCAGACCAGAAACCAGTGCTGTGAGAACGGGGTTTATACAAACTGTACACGACTCTTTTCATTGTTCAAAGTTATATTTCGTTTGTTCCATGAAAAGATCTAAAACAATATTTACAAATGAGGGGTGTACTCACTTTTGTGAGATGCTGTATATTATGTTGTATTATTACTTTATAGGTGATATGATTGCATTATAATTTGTTACGGTGTTATATAGATATATGAAGCACTAGAGGTTCTTAAAGGCAGAGATTTATATCTCTGTTTTCATAACCTCTGAGCCACAAGTGTCACCTTTAGTGTTTTTCTGAGAAAGAAAACACACAGCAGGAGGTGCAGTGAGCTGTCTCTGACACTTGACTCTTAGCATATTTATTTGGGGATATTTTTTACACAAAATCTGGACATCCCGATGTGCCAGTTTTGGTCGTGAAAAACGTCTGAAAATATCTCAACTTTCTGGTAAAAACGTTTTGGGAAACTTTATATCTATTCCTTTTAGGATCTGACACGCCATGTATAATTACATTAGGATATATTACTTTGTGGAAAGAAAGTCTTACAATATGAACTAAATACACCATTTACAAAATAAATACTCAAAACTAACAATACTTTAATACAAATATTCTTAGCAAAACAAAGATGCCTGTTACCAGGGGCCTAACTAGAATTCATGGGGCCACATAGCAAAATGAGATGGGGCCCCTCCCCCCTGAAAAGACAAAAAATTTAAAAAAGAGATTCATAACACTAATTAAAGGTATAAATAATACAGTCATATACAGGGGAACCCACATAGTAGTGATAGAGGTCAGAAAGCCACCAAATACTTGTTAGCTGCAAAAAAAGGGGCAAAAGTTCTTGAACCTGAGTGGGGGCCCCCCTCAACCTCTGGGCCCCATAGCGGTCGCTATGGCTGCTATGCCTATAGTTACGCCCATGCCTGTTACAAACCTGTATTGGCAGTGCTGTGATGTTGCAGATTAGCACAGTGGCATAACGATCTTTTTTATTAAGTCACTAGACTACCAGGGATATATATTCCAAGTCCATTTGGCTATGTGGTATGCTAAAGGGTATGTTAAAGGGGTTTTGCCACGATGTAATGTTCACGTGGGATCCTTCAAAATGGGTATTTAATCACTTTTCTAAATATATGTCATTAAAAAAGTGAAGCCTCTGAGAGCCACAGCATTGCTCAGTCCCCTTTTAAATTTCCTGACGTTTACATTAAAACCCGGAGCTGATCTGGCGCGATTTCATGTTTTGGACTTCTTATTAATGAAAGGGAACATGAACCACTTGCTAGGGACTGTGGAGAAAGCCTTTTTCTTTTGTATAGAAAAACCACTGGTTGTAAAGTGATTATTTTATAAACATTGTACACGATCCCCGCTTTTGGCTCTGTGCTCAGCCCCCCCCTCTTCCTCCCTATGCTGCATCCTATGTTTTTCTTCTCTTCTGAGCAGACAATAGGTAAGGAACTCATGTCTTGGCAAAACCCCTTTAAATGGACACTATCGTCAAAAATTTTCTTTTCACATGAAATTAATTTTTTTTTTTTGAAGTTTCCCTATGTACATTACTCTCTCTGTCTTCCATTTTGGGAGTTCTGATAGCTTAGCAGTGAGAGGATTGCTTGATGGTCCTTCTTTCGATTGGGTCGGTCTCAAAGATAAATATTATCAACAATAACCTGATGAGTGTGAAGAAACCTCTTCAGCACAGAAAAGATTACCCCTTCATGTATTGCTCATGGTCTAATATAATTTAATATAATCTTATCTCTTACTGTGGAGAGAACAATAGAGAAAAGTATTTCTACTTTTTTTAATGAGACTATATAGAGTACTAGCTGAAGTAAAGTAAGATTAGACTGCACTGCCAAACAAAGCTTTCTCTCACTGCTAGTGAAAAACAATATTTCACATGTAATTTTTGCAAAAATAAAAATATTGTCAACAATTCTTAAATTAATTCTAAAATTAAGTTTTCCAGGAGTACTAGTTTTAACAACAATACTCCTTTCTGATGGCAGTGTCCCTTTACATAAAACCCCACTAGATTACCAGCAACATTATTATTTAGGTGCATAGCAATAGGGGCTACAGAAGTAGCAGTCACACTGGACCAATCTTTGATAGATCACCTCAGCCAAAACTTGAGTATCATTCTCTGGCATAGAAAAATTATGCTGCTGAATGTGGGACATTAATATAAATCAGTTCTTTAGTGCTATGTGTTACTCCCTTACATCTCTCCTCTTCTACTGTCCATAGGTTAGCAAGAAGAGGGGACGGTGGAATTGGAGTAATATACAACTGTAGGATCAGACTACACAGGATTTGTTTGTACTCTGTAAACATTGAGACACTAGATTATTGTATGGGCTCAAAATAAAACCCTATAGGATGTTTTTAGTATATGCAACCTTGCAAAAGTTGCTACTTTTTTATATATATTTATATGCATTGGAGCATATATCTATTGATACTGAAAATTTGGTGAAATAATTATATTAACCTATATATACACTTGAAATATAATTTTATCATATATGTTGAGATATCATAAGCATCATGAATGCGTCTCTTAAACATAATTTAAACATTTTTACATTTTAAATGGTAAAAAGATGTTTGAACATGGACATATTCTTAAATGTTACAGGTGTTGTCACAATACAAGTTTCTGTTCTTTACCTTATTTTGGCTTTTGTTTTCACAGAGGGGGATCTACCTTTTGGGATTCTCTTCTATTAGCTAGAGGTGGTGGATTTGAGCTGTCAGTGTATTTGATACTAAGCTATTCATTTTAAACCAATAGAATGTAGACTCTTAGGGTGACATGTATTAATTCTAGTGCTGATAGACCAGTTCTTTACCGCTTTCGGTAGTTAGGGGCTGCGTCAAAAGTTGAACCTGTTTTCTGCAGTTCATACATACAGGCGCAGTCTAGTGCCAATACTACAACTCAGGCTCAGACAGACCACCATTAACTTGGTCTGGCTGTTCTAGTTGTTCTGCACCAAAGTTTTGGTGCCAAAGAATGATAAATGTGTCTACTTCTATTAATATGGTGCGACGCCCCCAGAACGCTCCAAAACTTTGTCACACTAAAAAGTGTCTTTGGCGTGGTACCAAAGCACTTATTGTGCCAAAGTTTGGAATGCTCCTGTTCATACATCTATAGAACGGGTCTACTACAGCTTTTTGAGGCCAGAATTCTGGCGCAGCCCTGTTCATACATGTCGCCCTTACTGTTTCTGTACTCATATCTGGGACAGAAGAGGAATAAAGGTTTCTTAAGATTGTTACTCTATCTGAAGAGGGCTAGGAATTATTGAGTGACCCCACTGTGCTTCCCAGAACTGAACATCTTCATGGATATACTTCTAGAATTAATGTAACTGATCCAGGTTATGCTTGTAAAGCAGCATTAGAAATGGATATCATATACAGACTTAAAGCCTTCTCCAAATATTGAATTGTTGTAAAATGGAAATTCTAACATTGTTACATATTACTTTCCTTGACCCTTTTTTATACCAGTAATGTAACCTGTCCTTTCTACTTCAAGTTGTGAAAAATGCTTCAGCACATCCACCTCAGATAACTATACTGTAGATTCCCTTTTACTGCCTACCTTGGATGGACCTGTAGTGTCTGCCACAAATATCCCTTAATACTTGCAATATTTTAACCATACTGCTTATAGATGTTCTTACAGTGCCTCATACAGTGAGGAAAATAAGTATTTGATACACCAGCGATTTTGCAAGTTTTCCCACCTACAAAGAATGGAGAGATCTGTAATATTTATCATAGGTACACCAACTGATAGAGCTAGAATCTAAAACAAATCCAGAAAAATCACATTGTATGATTTTTAAATAATTAATTTACATTTTATTGAATGAAATAAGTATTTGATACAATAGAAAACAGAATGTAATATTTAGTACAGAAACTTTTGTTTGCAATTAAGAAGGTCAGACATTTTCTGTAGTTCTTGACCAAGCTTGCACTGCCGCAGGGATTTTGGCCCACTCCTCCTTACAGATTTTTCTGGTTTCGGGGCTGTCACTGGGCTACATTGAGTTTCAGCTTCCTCCAAATATTTTCAATTGAGTTCAGGTCTGGAGACTGGCTAGGGCACTACAAGACTTTGAAATGCTTCTTACGGAGCTACTCCTTAGTTGCCCTGGCTGTGTGTTTTGGGTCACTGTCCTTTTGAAAGACCCGGCCATGACCTATCTTCAATGCTCTTACTGAGGAAAGAAGGTTGTCGGCCAAAAAGTGCGCGATACATGGCTCCATCCATCCTCCCTTCAATACGGTGCAGTCGTCCTGTCACCCTTGCAGAAAAGCACCCCCAAAGTATAATGTTTCCACCCCCATGCTTCATGGTTAGGACGGTGTTGTTGGGGTTGTACTCACCCTTTTTCTTCCTCCAAACTCAGTGAGTGGAGTTGAAATCAAAAAGTTACATCGTGGTCTCATCTGACCACATACCTTTCTCCCATGCCTCCTCTGGTCATCCAGATGGTCATTGGTAAACTTCAAATGGGCCTGAACATGTGCTGGTGTGAACAGGGGGACCTTGCATGCCCTGCAGTATTTTAATCCATGACGGCGTAGTGCGTTTCAAACGATAATCTTTGAGGCTGTGGTCCCAGCTCTATTCAGGTCATTGACCAGGTTCTCCCATGTAGTTCTGGGCTGATTCCTGACCTTTCTCAGAATAATCCTTACTCCATGTGCAGGTCTACAATTTTCTCTGGTGTCCTTAAACAGCTCTTTGGTCCGGGACATGGTGGAGAGGTTGGAGTGTGATTGAGTGTGTGGACAGGTGTCTTTTATGCAGGTAATGTGTTCAAACAGGTGCAATTAATACAGGTAATGAGTGCAGAACTGGAGGGCTTCTTAATGAAAAACTAACAGGTGTGTGAGAGCTAGAATTCTTACAATGTGATTTTCTGGATTTTTTTTTAGATTCTGTCTCTCACAGTCGAAGGGTACCTATGATAAAAATTACAGACCTCTCCATTATTTGTAAGCGGGAATACCTGCAAAATCACCAATGTATCAAATATTTATTTTCCCCACTGTATTTCCAAATAATGTCAACATGGTATCTGTCTCAGATGTCTGCATGCTGCCTCCCACAGATACCTATTTGGGACTTTCTCAGTTACCCATAGTACCGTCACACATGACCCCATGGTGTCTGTCTCAGATGTCCTCAGAATGCCTGCCAAATGTTCCTCCATACCAATTGCCAGATATGTCTATATTGTGCTATTTATGGCCTCAAAATGCCTGCAAGATAGTCTACTACAAATAACGCCATATTACCAGCCTCAGGTGCCCCCTAAAAAAACTGGCTACAAATGTGCCGATATTGGTTGCCTGTAGTACCTGTCATAGATGCCTCCATAGTGGCTGATAAATAGTATTTGCAGGTGCCCTTATGCTACCTGATTCAGATGCCCCATTTTTTTGTGTATTTGACTATAAGTGCTATACATTTAGACACATTAAGTGATATCAGTTACAGAGCCCAAATGGTTAAACCCCTACCTGCCACACAGTTTTATACCATAAACAACTTTAATTGAATGGCAATGCTAATTTTATGTAGTGTATCTATAATGAGTGCAACTCTCCCCCCTGCACATATATGTTCAGTGGAGGGAATATCATGACTTCTGTGCAGCTACATTTATCACACTAAGGGAATGCGGCGCAATACGCCGGGTGTTTTGGAAACATGCACTGATCAGCGCGGATTTCCAAAGCACGTGGAGGGGCGGCCCCATCCACTTCTATTGCCAGCGGCGCGTACGCACTGCGAATAATTGACATGTCACTTCTCTACACAGAAGTGCGATACGATTGAGGTGTAATTCATAATTCTCTATGAGAGCTATGAATTACCATAATTGTGGCGCACATTTTGCAGTGTATAAAGCGCAAATACGTGGCGAAATGCACACCGCAACTACACCGTATGAACACACCCTAAGGCTACGTCTGCACAGCACAGGTTCTTGGTCAGATTTTCGGCAGATTCAGTATTTAGAATCCGCCGAGAATCCGACTGTAACCTGTGCCCCATAGATAGCAATAAAAAAATCTGTATTGTAGTGTATAGAGCAAAGATTTTTTGGTTTTGAAATCTGGCGGGTTCCGGCGGATTTTAAAACTGATCAGATATTCCACCCATATATTCAATGTACGAGTCCGTAAACCAACTGCGGTTTTTAACGCAAATCCGCTCCAAAAAATGCAGTCTGGCGAAGCTAAAATGCCGTCGGATTTTGGACAGCATTTTAACGTTGCTGTGTAGACTCAGCCTAAAGAGCTTTTCTGAAGCAAGTGGAGATCACGGATTAAGCATTGTTCTGAATTTGAAACCTTCCATTATAGTATTAGTGCTGCTCACTTATGGAACCTTGTCCTCCTTACTGTCATTTAAGGGAAAAAACCTCTCGCCTTAGGCTTATTAGAGAAGAGGTTTAAGGTAACAAGTAGAGGTTAAGTCAGAGTGTCAAGGTGCTAAATTGAATTATGGCTGCAGGGGAATGTGTCAGAAAATGCAAATAATGTTACTGATTAATTATATTCCTCATAACATCTTCATCTAGGAACATTTGTTTTGTCTTCTTTGGAGGAAGAAACCGGTAATACCTGATGTGAGTGAGAAACACTGTCTGATCATGTATAATTTTAAGTAGAACACAACCAAATACAGATATATTTATTTAATTGCTGAGTAGGTGGCATGTACTAAGCAGATGTCCAGTTTTGTGCATCAAAAAAAACTTTTTATTTCACTACCACCCTTTACAGGATCTCTGCTTGCTGTCTGTATATAGAAGCTTTGTTTAGCTTCAGAGGCTAAAATTGGCTAAATCCAGCTATAGTTTGTTATAGCGTAGGCAATAACTTCAGCATTGAGGCAGCAAAATCTCACCATTGCCCCCAAATTACAGCTTATTAGCTATCTCTTATCAATAGCAAAGTAATAAAATGTAACAAACTGCAGCATTAAGCCTCTGAATGTAAACCAGAAGTTTTCAATGCCCTGCCAGAAAGCAGAGGTCTTGGAAATTAGGAATATAACTTCTTATTAAGTCAGGTTTACATCTGCATAGTTATTTCCGTTTTCATGTTCCATCATAGAAACAAAAAAACTAAAATAATAGAGATAGCAGAGCGGTTACATGACAGACACCAACAGTGCCTGACAAACCCTTCTGATTATAATGTTTGTCGGGTTTCTGTTATTTCAATGGAAAAAAAAAACAGCACTGTATGCTTGCTATTTTTCCCTTCAGTTTTGATTGAATCTACAATGGACGCTCCTAGTGGAACCTTTAATGCAATTGTCACTCCAACCTTAAAGGGGTTGTCTCATCTCAAAGCTTCATAACATGCATGAATGAAATAATGCTGCTTTGCTCTGTCACTTCCTGGTCAAGCTGTCTGTAATTAGCATATGAGCTCCTTGTATTCAGACGTCTGCTAATTAGATAAATCTCATGCTGTCATGACCAGGGAAGCTTCTGAGTTAAAGTAAACAGCAGTAATTACTTTCTTTTGTCTGAAAGATCAGATAACAAGCAAGCTCTCACTTGAGTTTTGTGCTGTGTGACCTGTGTGATGACATCACTACCTGCTATCAGATAGAACAAACAGCAGGAGGGGAGAAGTACACAGGTCGGTCACTTGGGGAACCAGAGAGAGCACAGAAAGTGATAGAATCACTTGTAGCTCCTTAACAAAAAAAAATGAACAACGCAATATATTTGGAAAACATCTTTATTTAGTGTTCCCATCATGTTGAAACCTATTCTTTGTAGTGAGACAACCCCTTTAAAGTATCATTGAACGGGTATTACAATTACAGCACCTGGAGGCCCTGTGGCTGATACTACTTAGATATTGTATCGTGAAAACTTACACAAAGAACACAAAAAAATGTGTATACATTTCTCAGCTTTCAAAACCTCTGCTTGTAATTGGATATAAATCTCTTGGTCACGTGATCATAACCCAGATGCACAGCTTCTTATAGTACAGCAGGGGCAGAGGTGGGGTTGGGTAACCAGGCATGTTCCCCAGGTGCTGAGTGCCAGTCATTTTGCCTTAGCTAAGGACTAGGGTATTCAGATCCAGGGCTAGTACAGCAAACTAAAACTTTGTCCCAGATAATAGAAGTCTATCTACTGCTCTGTAGTACAACTCTTTTTACTACATCATATATTTAATACATTAAATATTTCTATTTAGAAACAGGTTACACAATCACAATTTTTACATTAAGGGACTGAATAATTTGGGCACTGGAATAATAATGCTGCAAATAAAAAAGAATAAATCAGTAAAGAATGTACCAGCCTGACGTGCCCTCACCACTCCATGGCATTGTGACTACCCCTGACAATAACCTGCTGTAACCTCAGCATTCAGGACAGCAGCAATTACAGAGCTCCCCTGCAGGGATCCGGATTTATTGAGACGCTCCATTAAACTCTATTTTATTTCCTGAACAATAAGGGACATCTTCCTAGAGGGAAACACAAAGAATTATTATACTTTCCTTTTCAACAGTAGGGAAAACAAAACAACAACACTATGCCTGAACATGCGAGCTGGTGAACTTCCACACGCACTAAATTACATCATTGGGGTCTGGCGTGAGTATCAAAGAAAGTGGAGTAAATATTATGATCAGTGGAGAATTGACTGTAAGAGAACAATTCATTGGTGTCACACATACTGTAGGGAGCATTAGACTGAGGTAGACATGCCCAGGTACACACGTGGAAAAAACTGTTGGTACCCTTTCGTTAAAAAGAAAGGAATACCCACAATGGTCACTGAAATAACTTGAAACAGTCAAAAGTAATAAATTAGAATTTACTGAAAATCAACTAATGAAAATCAGACAGAGTGTTTGCATTGTGGTTCAAATTATCAATATCTGAAGATCAAAAGTTTCTAAATTTCAAATATGAGGAAGGAATATATTAAAAATTTAACAGAAATGGTCCAAACCTCTAAAATATAACTTTCAATAAATTACTTAAAATGTATGCATTCCAAATAACAGACCAAATTAAACCATGTCCTTGGGACAACTTTCCCATACACATTAATCCATAGGAGTAATAGATATTAGGGTAGGTTTTTGTGATCTATCTTTCCCTACTAACTACTATACCCTTCTCCTGCCCTTCGCAGGGGTAAACCCCCGACAAGGGCGACCCCGCAAAGAGAATTCTTAATGCACCCTAAACACCCAAATCCCTCCTCTTGAGTTTGTGTTAGTGTTTCAAGGGGTAAAAAGGGAATATAAATAACATGATCAGGTACAAATAAGGTGAGTATGGAAATGGCGCCTATCAGGTATTACTAAACAATGCGATTCAATTTTGCAGACCAAAAAAAGGGGTGCATCCTATAAAGATAAGCTCACCACCTTTGACTTACAAACAGTAGCTATCGCATAAAAATATTTCCAAACAGAAATAGCTATCGCTAAGGACTTTCAGTGGGGTATAGCGATAGTCTTATGGGCTAGTTACAGCCCCAATAGCTATGTAGTTATATTAGGATGTCAGTGATATCATGTATTTCAAATGTTTTGCATAGGTATGGATAAATACATAGTACCTGGTTGTAAGAACAGGCAAGTATTGCCCAGGAAAAGTGTTTCCCAGAAAGCAGTGGTGTCCCGCTGTGAATGGGTAGGTGACCTGATCATGTTATTTATATTCCCTTTGCACCCCTTGACATACTGACACAAACTCTAGAGGAGGGACTTGGTGTTTAGGGTGCATTAGGGATTTCCTTTGTGGGGTCGCCCTTGTCGGGGCAGTACCCCGGCTAAGGGCAAGAGAAGGGTATAGTAGTTAGTAGGGAAATATAGATCACAAATACCTACCCTAATATCTATTACTCCTATGGATTAATGTGTATGGGAAAGTTGTCCCAAAGATATGGTTTAATTTGGTCTTTTGTTTGTAATGCATATATTTTCAGTAATGTATTAAAAGTTATATTTTAGAGGTTTGGATCATTTCTATTAAGTGAATTGTGGTTCAACTGAAAAAAAACAAAAAAAACAAATGAAACTGACCTGGACAAAAATTTATGGTACCCCTACAAAAGATTGAAAATAATTTGACCATGTGGACATGTTAACCCCTTAATGACCCTGGGCGTATGAGTACGTCCCAGGGCCGCTAAGAGGCTTTGCAGGGGGATCACTCCGCGACCCCCCCGCACAGCCGCCGGGTGTCACAGCGCGAACGGGCAGCGTCGCCCGCCCGCGCTGGTTAACCCATCAGACACCGCGGCAAAGATGGCCGCGGCTTCTGAATGAATGGCGATCGGTGCCCCGCACCGATCTTGAGGGTGATCGGCGCCGCAGCATAGCTGCAGCGATCCGACCACCAGACATGGAAGTGGGGAGCCTTGGGAAGGCTCCTGTCACTTCCATGTCCTGGTTTGCCTCACTTCCGTCCGCAGACAGGAAGTGGGGAAACTGCCATCTTGGTACACTCTAATGCATTGCCTATGCAATACCATAGGTGGCCTCAATGTTAAAGTAAAAAAAAAATAAATAAAGTTTTTTAGTACAAAAAAAAAGTATTAAAAGTTCAAATCACCCCCCTTTCCCCATTTTACAAATAAAAACAATAAAATAATAAAAAAGTTACACATATTTGGTATCGCCGCATCCGAAAAAGTCCAATCTATAAAAATATAACATCATTTATCCCGTGCGCTGAACATCGTAGAAGAAAAAAAATTCCAAACGCCAAAATTGCGTTTTTTGATCATTTTATGTCACTTAAAAAATGGAATAAAAGTGATCAAAAAAGTCGCATCCACTCCAAACTGCTAGCGATAAAAAGTGCACCCTCACTGACATCCATAGGTGTTAGTACAAAAAAGTTATTGGTCGCACAAACTGGCGCCATGGCGCAAATTTAAAAAATAGAAAAAGTTTGGAATTTTTTTAATAAAAGCCCTCATGTGTCTATGTAGGTGGAAAAATAAAAAAGTTATGGCTCTGGAAAGGCGAGGAGGGAAAAACGAACGTGTCAACAACAAAAAATGCTGGGTCCTTAAGGGGTTAAACTAAGGTGTGTCCTGTAATTAGCATCAAGGTGCCTTTAAACTTGCCATTAGTCAGTCTACATATTTAAAGGGTAATAAGGAGCCACTATGATTTTGATATGGTGTGTACCACAGTGAATATGGACCAAAGGAAGCTAAGTAAAGAGTTGTCTCAGGAGACTAGAAAGAAAATTATAGACAACATTTCAAACGTAAAGGCTATAAGAAAATCTCTAAACAGCTTGATGTTTCTGTTAATACAGTTGCACATTTTATTCAGAAGTCTAACATCTATGGGGCTGTAGCCAATCTCTGTGGACATGGCTTCAAGATGAAAATTAATGAAAAATAATAATACAATACAGATGGTAACCAAAGAAATTAGAAGTGATCTCCAAGGTACATCAGTTTCAAATCGCCCCATCTGTCATGGTGTTTGCCAAAGTGGACTTAATGGAAGATGACTGAAGAGGTAACCACTGTTGAAAGCAAATTATAAAAAACCAAGACTTGGATCTGCAAAAATGCATTTTGAAAAGCCACAAAACACCTAGGAGAATGTCCATTGGAGAGATGAGACAAAACTGGAGCTTTTTGGCAAGTCACATCAGCTCTGTATTCACAGACAAAAAAATAAGGCATACAAAAAACACTGTACCCCTATAAAACATGGAGGAGGCTTAATTATATTTTGGGGCTGCTTTGCTGCATCTGGTGCAGGGTGTCTTGAAGCTGTACAAGGTACAATGAAATCAAGACTATCAAGACATTCTGGAGCGAAATGTGCAGGCCCAGTGACTGCTCGGTCTCAGTCGCAGGTCATGACCCCTTCACAGGACAATGATCCAAGAATGGCTGAGAGCAGAGCATTAAACTATTCTGAAGTATCCTTCTATGTGCCCTGATCTAAATCCTATTAAATATCTGTAGGAAGAGCTGAAACATGCAGTTTATGGAAGGCACCTTCAAACCTGAGACAGTTAGAGCAGTTTGCTCACAAAGAGTGGGCCAAAATACCTGTGGACAGGTGCAGAAGTCCCAAAGAGTTACAGAAGTTATTTGTTTGCAGTGTTTGCTTTAAAAGTTGCGCAACAAAATTTAAAGTTAAGGGTACCATCGTTTTCAGAATTAGGGCCCTTATTCTAATCCCTATGCATGAGAAAGTCAGTATGTATGCGGATGATACACCTTTATATCTTACTGATCCACAGGACTCTTCTTGCCACATTGGAGGGTTTGGAAATAGATCAGGACTTAAACCCATACAGTGGGTGATATAAGTACTGAACATGTCACCAATTTCCTAAGTAAATATATTTCTAAAGGTGCTATTGACATGAAATTATCACCAGATGTCAGTAACAACCCATCAAAACCACACAGGCAAAGAAATTAAACCATATATGTCTATAAATTATGTTTAATAATGAGAAATAGCATAGGAAAATAGTATTGAACATGCTTACTAATATGTATTTAATGCTTCGTAGAAAAGCCTTTGCTGGTGATGACAGCTTCAAGATGCCTCTTGCATGGAGAAACTAGTCACATGCATTGCCCAGTTGGGATTTTGGACCTTTTCCACACACTCTTCCAATCCTGAACGTTCTATGGATTGATTTTATGAACTCTGAGCTTTAGTTCCTTCTATAGATTTTCTATTGGATTCAGGTCAGGTGATTGGCTGAGCCATTCTAGCAGCTTTATTTTTTTTCTCTGAAACCAATTGGCTGTGTGTTTGGGATCATTGTCTAACTGAACTGTTCAACCTCCTTTCATCTTCATTATCCTGGTAGATGGCAGCAGATTTTTGTCCATTCTTCCTTCCTTCAATTATATGAAGTTTGCCAGTACCGTAAGCTGAAAAAAAAAAAGCCCAACACCATGATGTTACCACCTTCACACTTCACTGTTGGTATGTTGTTTTTGGGGTGGTATGCAGTGCCTTTTGGCCATCAAACATGGTGTGTATTATAGCATCCAAGGAGTTAAATTTTAGTCTCATCTGACCAGACTATATTCTCCAGTACTCCACAGGCTTGTCTAAATGCTGTTGAGCAAACTTTAAATGTGCTTTTTGTTCAGCTATGGAGTCTTGAATGGTGAGTGTGCATAAAGGCCATGTAGGTTGAGTGTATTACTTATTGTTTTCTTTGAAACAATTGTACCTGCTATAGCTTTCTGTAGCTTTCTGCAGGTGGTCCTTGGCTCTTAAACAACTCTTCTGATCATTCTTTTCACTCCTCTGTCTGAAATCTTGTGGGGATTGGCCAGTTAATGGTGAAATGATTTTCTTTCCACTTCCAGATTCTGACCCCAAAAGTGCTCACTAGAACCTTAAGTATTTTAGAAATTCATCTGTAACAGCCTCCCTCATGCTATGTCTCCCCCAATCCATATTACGAATGGCATTAGACAGGGGTGCCCCCTTTCTCCTCTCATTTTTGTGCTATTCTTTGAGCCCCTGGCAGCTACTATTAGATCTCAGAGGGACATCCAGGGTATAGCTCTGGGCAATCTGGAATATAAAATCTCCTATGCGGATGATATTTTGCTAACTTGTCACTTTACTGAACTTACAGTCACTGCTGAGGCAGTTTGGGATACTGTCTGGCTAAAAAGTGAATACATCTAAAACAGAAGCTCTGACGGTTTAATCTCCCTCTTGATATGATTTCTCACCTCAAATTGAATTACAAATATCGATGGAAAACGGATTCGTTGAAGTACCTTGGGGTCTATATCAACCCCTCGTATTCTTCTTTATATGGCCACAAACTTTCAAAACTCTTTTCTGAAATAAGGCTTTTATTACATAAATGTAACAATCTCAATATCGCCCTTATGGGTAGGATACCAGCTATTAATATTACCGTTTTACCTAAGCTGCTCTATCTCTTTGAGACGCTTCCGATTCCTGTCCCTCATACAGCTTTTAAAGTATTACAATCTAATTTGATAGATTTTATTTGGGCACATAGGAGGCATAGAATTCACAGAACTATTTTGATGGCCAATAGGGGGGATGAAGTCAAATCAGTCATTACATGCAGACTGTGTTGGGGTCCTGTACGATCTCTACTCCTACCACTTTTGAACAATTGTGTAGGATGGGAGTATCCACCAGGGGCTTGATTTCTGGTCTCTACCAGATGTTGATAGCCTCTCCTTCTGAGTCTCCACTAGTTCACTCATATATGTCCAAGTGGGAAGACTACTTGGGTTACCCTTTGCCCATTAAGACATAACAATTGATCTGGAGGCAGGCCTCAAAATCCTCCCAGTCAGCCCAGTATAGGGAAAATCAGTTTAAGATTTTGATGCATTGGTATCATATGCCGGCATTGCTTCATAAACTCACCCCTACCATTCCCAATGTGTGTTGGCGTTGTGGTTCACCAGATGCTAGTGTCCAACATATCTTTTGGGATTGTGACCTAATCAAACCCTTTTGGAGACAGGTTCACGATATGGTTACCGAAGTTTTATTTACTAAAGTACCATTGTCCCCATTGACCTATCCCTTAAATGTGCCATATCACCTGTTGGGGCGCTTAACTAATCACTTATTTTTGCATATTCTAACAGCGGCTAAGTGTCTAATTGCCAGATTCTGGAAACAGGTGTCTATCCCGTCCCTTCAAGATCTTCAGGCTAGAGTTAGGGATGTTAGAAATTTAGAACAACATGGCCCTTTTGTATAATAGAATAGAGGCCTTTAAAACCATCTGGTGGCCTTGAATGCCTATAGTATATTAAAAGATTTGTAACTGCTGCTCGAGAATCTGATATTGGAAAACGTTTTAACATGTCTGTCCACTTTACTGTTACTTCCTACTGTGCCGTGTCTGGCGTCTTACCCTTAGCCAATGTTCACACGGCTCAATTACGCCGTGTGGACGGGGGAGGGAGCCTCACCGGCCCATGGACTATCATTACTAGCGGCGCGTATACACCGCTATTAAATGACATGTCACTTATCTCCCCCCGCGGCGGATTCGCCGAGCGGGGAAGAAGACTTTAAACCATATTTTTCTATGAGAACTGTGGAATACGTAATGCCTGACCGTATTCGCTGTAATTCACGCAGTACGGCGCGAATTACGGGCTGAAATATGTGCCCAAATAAGCCATGTGAACATGACCTTACTCTTTTAATTGTTATTTTTTGTTAGTTCTTTATTGATTGCCAGCATATTTTACAGAGCCAGGTATCTGGAAGTGGATTCAATACTGACCCACTCTAATTCGGGGTTGTTAAATGTAATCTTCACATGGTTGCAGTGGAATTTGTCATTTTCCTTGTTGGAATATTGGAAAGTATGTTATTTGCAAAAACATTTAAAGTAGAGTTAATGAATGTCTTGTGCTTATTATGGAAAATAAGTTTTGTTAAACAAAATAAATTCTTCTGTAACATTTGCCATCAGCATGTTTTAGAACACTAAGGTTGCGAAGGTCTTGAGACAGCTCACTAGTTTTACCCATCATGAGATGTGACTTGTTTGGCATTTTGAAAATGAGAAAACTTTTTATAGACCATCAGTGGAACCAGTTGATATTATTTTGTTACTAAGTGACAAAGATTTAAACTGGTGTCATGACTTTCCATTGCTTTTTGAACCTCTCTTTTTTATGTGTTTATGTGTTTGATACTTTTTCCCTGTTTCATTTCTCATTCCTATACAACTTAATTTATGGACATCTACAGTTAGTTTTTTTTTTGCCTGTGTGGAGTGGATGGGTTGTTATCATCATCTGGTGAGAATTTCATGTCTTTAGCACCTTTAGGACAATATTTACTTGTTTACTTGAAAATTGGTCATGTGTTCACCACTTAATTCACCCGCTGTATACTACCTTTAGATAGATCAGTTCCAAATGTTAATGATCTCGCTTCTCCCCTGGCATATTCCACTACCATCATATTTAGGGATGCATATCTCTCAGTTGGTGTCAGAGTTTGAAGTTCTCAATAATAATCCTCTTATAACTTTTTTTTTTTTACAAACAAAAATTGTCAGTTGGAATAAGTTATGGCTTTCGATTGTCGCTCACATTACTCTAACTAAAATGTGTCTTATGCCAAAAATTCTATATGTACTTGAGCACTCCCCAATTACATACAGCCTTTTAAAACCCCTTTTACCGCCGGAGCCATTTTTGGGCCTTTTCTGACAGAGCCCCTTTTTTTTAAAATCTGTCTTTGTTCATTTAAAGTCAGAATAACTTTTTGACTTTTTAAACCCTATCCATGTATTCAGAATTTTTTTCCTCGTACACTTTGTGCTTTAAGATATAAAAAATTTTGGTCCAAAAAAGCTTATTTGTAAAAATAAAAATTTATCGGAAAAATTTAAAAAATTTACCAAAAAAAAACTTCAAAATTTTGCATGAAGACAAAGGTTTTTTCCATCAAAAACTTATAACTACATCTCCCAAAAGTCTGCTGTATTTGGCATCATTTTTTAAATGTCTTTTTTTTTTTTTACACATTAGGGGGGTTTATAAATTTAAAAATTTTTTCAAATTTTCAAAAAAATTTTCAATTAAAATTTTTTTGGGACCAGTCCCTTCTAACGTGATTTTTGATTACCTGTATTTTAGATACCCCCATAAAGCCCTCAACAAAAAACTCACCCCAAAATATTAAAAAACCGCATTGGGAATTTATTAACCCTTAATTTGCAGATTTTCAATTTTTAACTTTTATGACAAAAAACGGTAAATGTATCAGGAATGAAAAAATTAATAAATTTTCCCCAGTTTCGGCCGTTTAAAGATATCCAAATTTGGCCCTAGGCTTTATTTGGCTAAAACCACAACCCCAGAATAGGGGGAGCCCCCTAGGGGACTCGGGGGGCCTCATTTTCTTTACGTTTTTAAATTTAGGGGCCATTTCAAGTTTGCGGACACCCAAGTTCCAAAACCAATAAATACCCCTAAAAAAGACTCCATACGGAAAACTACAACCCCTTAAAGGGAATATATCCGGGGGTGCGGGTATTCGACCCCACAGGTGTTTCACAATTTTTTTTAGCATGGGCTCTGAAAAAAAATAAATAAATTTTTTCAAAAAACTGCAATTTTTGCAAAAATTTAATTTTTAAAGGGAATCTGGAAAAAGACCCCCAAAATTTGTTACCCAATTTTTCCAATTTTTGCAATACCCTACATTGGTGTAAACTGCTTTTGGGCGCATGGGGGGGTAAAAGGGGAGGGAGCGCTTTTTGGCTTTTGCCGCCCCAGATATATTTGGGGCCAGTGCATTTCAAAGCCCCAAAGTACTAAACGGGTGAAACCTTCCCAGAATTTTCCCCATTTGGATTAAAACACCCCTCGGGGATCTCACAAAGGGGTTTTTTCTTTTTGGGGGTGACAGGTTTCCTATTTTTTTTTTTTAGCATTGGCCAGGAAATGGGGGGGGGAAACGCAGTTCCGCCATTTTTTTTGGGGTTTCTTTTTTACATAATTCGCCATACGGGATACATCGGGATAACTTTACAGGGGTCGATACAAATTTCAATGATATAAATTTATAAGTTTTTTTTTTGTTTATTTCTTTTACACAATAGAAACGAGTTTTTAAAAAGTTCGTTTTTTATGTTGCCCATTCCACAGCCATAGCTTTCTAATTTTTTGCATATGGACTGCTTCTGGGCTTGTTTTTACGAGATATTGATTTTTTTTATTTGGGACCCTACGGCGGCATTGGGTGCTTTGATCCTTTTTATAAAGGTTTTGTGAGGGATTTTGTACAAATACAGCAAACCTGGAGTGTTTATTTTTATTTTTTACAGCGTCAATTTGCGGTATAAATGACATGCTATTTTAATCAGCAGGTTTAAACGATTACAGCAATACTACATTTGTAAAAATTTTTTTAAAGTTTTATGCTTTACCAAAAAAAACACTTTTATTTTAAAAGGAAACCACGTTTTGCATCATCGCGGTCTGAGAGCCATAACTTTTTTATTTTTCGTTATGGGCTTATAGGGGCTTTTTTTTTGCGGGGTGGGTTACGTTTTTTTTTTGGTACATTTTTGGGGGGGCAAGAAATTTAATTCGCTTTTTAAAAACCGTTTTTTTTGGGAAAGGGAGGGTGAAGAAAAACTGCAAAAATAGCAGTGTTTTTTTTTTTTTAATAGCGTTCACCATGCAGTACCTGGACAAATTTAGTTTTACCGTGGGGTTTAGCCGATTACGGTAAAACCAATTTATGTAGTTTTTTTTTAAATTAAAGCACAATTTTTTTGAAAAAAAAAATGTTATTATTAAAACAATATTTATGCCGTATCTTCAAAGGCAAACTTTTTTTTTTTCCGTACCGACTGTGTAAGGACCTTTTTTTTCGGGATAACTGACTTTTAAAAATTTTACCCATTGATTTGATATGAGTTTTTGATACTTTTTACTCCATTTTTTGTGCTGCAGGATAACAAAAATCGCAATTCGTGACCGTTTTTTTTTTTTTTTTTTTTTTTTTTACGGCGTTCACGTAGGTTAATTAACAGACAGATTTATAGGGGGGGTCGTTACGCACGCGGGGAACCCCAAAAAGGTACTTTTTTTTGATCTTTTTTGGGGCGATTGCTTTTATAGGGGAAAAGGGCGATGTACAGTTTTTATTTTTTTTTTGTGTTTGTGTTTTACTTTTTTTTTCACTTTTTTTTTAAATTTTCACACGTTTACATTTTTCCCCAGGGGGGAATTCTAAAAGATTATCAGATCGTTAGCAAAGGGATACATACAGCTTATAGCTTAAAACGGGCTCCAACAACTGTCTTCACGCTGCCCACAAACATTTGGGGGAACGTGACTCCCGACAACCCGGGGCTGTCATTTGCGACATCGGGGGGTTAATCGCCCCCGGGGCCGGAGCTCACTCCGCCGGGGGGATGCCGGGTGGCCCCGGGAATAACCCCGGTTCCTCCGCATCTTGCGCCTCCGCCTGGAGGCGCAAGATCGCCTGACACCAACAGCAATTTGCGGGAACCCCTACCCGACATTGCCGATGAGTACGACAAATGTCGGTAAGGGGTTAAAAGGGTTTTGCCACCATGTAATGTTGATGTGGGAACCTCAAAAATGGGTATTTAATCACTTTTCTAAATATGTTATTACAAAAAGTGAAGACTTCGAGAGCAACAGCATTTCTCAATCCCCCTTAGCTACCTGAAAGCTTCCACTAGAGAGGACCAGAGGAGAGAACAGGCCATGCTTGTGTGAAACACTTCTTATCTGATGACACGGAAAATGAATGAGCTTTTAAGCGACAGGGAAGAAAGTGCAGTCTATGAGGCTGTGTCTTGCTGTATTGAGAATCCACTGTTGTACTGTTATTTTAGTTAAGTTTTTAGACGCTCCCTTATTCCTCACTCCTTCCTCACCCCCTCCCTCTCTCCCCTGCAGCCTTCATGACTCAGCATGATTTGTTTATATTCTACTCCCGTGCTGACAGGAGGTAGGTAACTTGGGTCCTGGCAAATCCCCTTTAAATTGCATCCTTTACTTGACATAATTGCAGAATCCAGGGGGATATTAAATAACTTTCTAATCCATGGACCTGTGGGGGTATCTTGTTCTCCGAGACATATATGTATCATCTTGCTAGTCAACTGACGCACTTGACTAGATAGAATTTGGAGAAGTGAGCTTGGGTACAAACTCTGGTCATTTACCCCTTTTAATCCTTGCTAATGACACTATTTACAGCTTTTGTTGGTGGTTCCTTCCTTCTCTGAATACCTAGGTTGCAATTGCGGTTCTACATCTGAAGAAATGGTTATATACGCATTCAAACTGGCCTAATAAATTCACTGAGATCTGGGTTAAAGGGCTACAGTCTCACTATATGGTGCTTTCACATCTGGATCTGTCCATAGAAACCCCTTAATCTTCTAACACAAATGGAGCCTAGCTGGTCTGGCCCTTGTTATTTCTCCATCTTGGTAGGTTGTACCCTGTTCATTGCCACTTTGTGTGTATAGCTATGAGTTGTACACATGAACAAGTTGCCATTACGGTTGCCTGTTTTATCCGACTTGAAAATTAAATACCACGTTTGGCCGCTGTCCAATTTACTGTCTCCTGCCATTTTAACTGTACTGCTGTATTAATGGAAACCTCAGATGCACTTGTTTTAAATAACAATTGTAATGCAAAAATGGTGACATTAATTTTTCCTGTATTCAGACAGATATCCGAATGTTATATTGTGCACCTGGTACTATAGTGCCTTCTATGTAATTGTCTCTCACTTATGGTACTGTGTGTAAACTTCAATAAACTTTAGTATTCGACTTAAAAAAACAAAGACGAATATTATAATTTTTGTCTAGGCCAGTTTCATTACTTTGGTTTTTTTTTACGTTTTCAGGATGAATTACAAGTCTGATTTTTAGTAAATGTGGTTTTATTATTACGTTTGTAAGTTTCAAGTTATTTCATTGACTATTGTGAGTTTTTTTTTTCTTTAATGGAAGGGTACCAACTATTTTGTCCACATGTGTATAGTATAGGCAAGGAGAACACAGACTATTTTGGGCTTCAGGTCACATTGTCAAGTTTTACTAAAATGAAAGGGGCACGCTAAAATTTAAATGGAGTGAGAAAGTAAGGTCTGCTTTCATGTGAGCATGACACATTTGTCCACAAGTCAAAGTATGTGTGGTATTGTAATTTGTATTAAAATGATTGGAACCAAGCTGCAATAACCAACACATAGTGTGGTTGGGTGCTGGCTTGTACTGGCACATAGGGGACCACCAGAAATCCTCTGTGGGCCCTTGGGTATGGTGGGCCTCTCCAAATAGCAGGCCTTGGACTAGGTTTCAGGTAGAAAAGCAAAGAAAGAAAAAAGTAATGTGTAGTATGTGCAGTCATGTACAGCAGCTGTTGAAAAATCAAATCCACTCTACTGGCCACCCCAATCTAACACGGGTTAGGTGAAGTGTAAATTTTTAGAAGAGAGCAGGTTTTTAAAGCCGATAAAATCCCATAAAGTTATATTTCCTACTCAACGCAGAAAAAGAATGTCAAAAAAACCGGGTTTAAGAAAGGGCATTAGTTGGGGGTTTTGTGGGTTTTAAGTGTTTAGACTGCTTAAAGGGGGTTTTTTAATGACAAAAATGTTCCCTAAAAAGTGTAAAATAAAAAGAAAATTCACAATATATATTAGTGTTGGACTTTGGCCTGACTCGAATTTTGTTGAGGATTGCAGGGAAAAAAAAATAAAAATCACGTCCAATCAGTCATTTTCCAGAGAGGACAAAAGAAATGTATAATTCCACTTGCAAAAAAACTAGTGATTTGATCTGAAAGGCAATACTAAAAGTTATTGAAAGGAGTATCGGTAGTTTTGACCCCTTGAAATCGCCAACATTGCTATACAGAGGATGGTGATAGCAGTGATGGTGCATCATGTGATGTCATGCAGGTAGCATGACTAGCAAGTTCTAGTGGTAATAGTGCACCCAGGGCTGTTTCGAGATAGGAAAAAATGCTGATGACCCAAACTTGAAATGGGAAAGGATGGCACAAGCACCCCTGCCCCACCCCAAACCCCAAAAAAATTTAGTCCCGTCACACGAGGTTTTTTTTTTTTTTTTTTTAAAGGGGTTTGTAAGTGGTTTTCTTCCCCTTCTGACGAGGATGTTATAGGGGAGGAAGCCGAGCTCTTTGGATATGGTTTATAGATTTTACGGAATTTTTGATTAAAAAGTGGAAAATTTCTGATGGACCCGCTTACCCTCCCTATAAAGGGTTAACAACTTTCTCTGCATCATTATGTATACAGAGCAAACTGTAAACTTCTGTTTTTTTCTCAGAAATCCTGCTGTAAAGAATGTAAACCTATACAACCCAGATCTCACCTTCTCTCCCTCTTTCATAACCTGTTGTCAGACAAGTTCGTATAAACCACCCAATAGGTTCCCTTTAAACCTGGAGTGGGTTTAAAAAAGGGAAATTATTTCATCAAAGGTTATTCCAAAGAAATAATAAATAATGAAGGGAAAACAAAACAGTTTCCCCCCATAGGTTTTAAATTTGGGAAAAAAAAATTACCTGTAAACGTGTAATAAAAAAGCACTGTCCCCTTTTAAAAAAAAAAAAAAAAAAAAAATGGGAGACTGAAGTAAGGTCAAGAATGACTCTACACAGCATGATGGATCACTATGTTGACAGCTCTTTTGAGACTTCCAGCTTCTGAGATGGGAGAGTCCATTGTGCAGAGGCATAGCCTTGTACTATGTGTACACTGGGAAGCTTACTCTACATGGAAATAAAATATGTTGCAAAATACAGCACATTTTGATTAAACCCCCCTATCTCTACTCCATTAAATTTGTAATATACACAGGAAAAAAAAAAAAAGAACCCAATCTTCCTGTACCCCTAGGAATCACTTATGTCACATACTGTACATCACACACTATACCCCAGGAGATGAGTATATCAGTCACTATGTGGTGGTATTATGTGGTCATAGTGTGGCAGTATTTTTCAGGTTCTATGTGGTGGTGATTTAGGGTCCTGGTGTGGCAGTATTTGGTCTTATCAGGATTATTGGTAATATTAGCCTTGATATTCTGGTCTTGTGTAGCGGTGTTATTTGCCAATTGACTGTTAAGCAGTTTTCTACATAGAACTTTGTGTAATAGCTGTTTGTATATTGAGGCACATATCACAGCCAAGGTGGTGTGTGGATGGTAATTTCTTATTTCTCTTTAATGAATGACCCTGAAGAACAGCGTTTCTCTATATCCATACTCCTGAAATTTGCTTTATGTAAAGGCTTCACTTTTGCCTTTTACCATATGGTAATTGTAGCTCACATCACGCAAACTGACTTAATAAAT
Source organism: Phyllomedusa bahiana (assembly GCA_025379985.1). Taxonomy (NCBI): domain Eukaryota; kingdom Metazoa; phylum Chordata; class Amphibia; order Anura; family Hylidae; genus Phyllomedusa; species Phyllomedusa bahiana. Next base: position 16,176 of record JAODAL010010064.1, on the reverse strand, counting down.
GACACCAATCCATTATAGAAATCACTTGAATTTTATAAAAGATAAAAAGGCATACAAAAAAACACATGAACAGTTCAAAAATAATTTTTTATACAGAGATAAAAACCTCACTAATAGACTTAAAAAACCCTTCAACGTAAAAGGAAAAATAAAAATAACCTTTAGTTGGCATCCACACGGCAGTATGCAAATAGCGGCTCAAGTCTGATTAAAGAATCCCACAGTATTTTGACAGTTTCCGTGGTATTGGGGGACGGTTCTGTCTGTCATTTGCAGATTCCCCGTCTCCCTTCACATTGACATGTTCATGTTCTTCTGCCTGAAAACCAGGCAGAAAATTGAACTGGTCAAAGTTTCCTTTTACGCTGACCGTGAAAAAAAAAAAAAAAAAAAAACACCCCGGCGGGAAAATCTGCAGTGTGGACTGTTGCAGGGTTTTTTCTTATAGTCTTGAGAGGGTTGACAGTTGTTTTTTAAAACTGGGCTTACACGCCAGGGAAAGTGAAAGTCAAATGGAACTGGCTCAGAGCGTTCTAGAAGTACACATACCAGCGAAAATTTTTTGGGGGGGAACCCAAATATGCAGCAGGTGTGAATCCCCCTCACACTATTAATAGTCTTAAAATACACCTAGAGGCAATCTCAGGGCGTACGTCAATTTTTTCTAAAAAAATTGTTAAAAATTGGTTTGATACAAAAAAAAACCCAAAGTCAGGGGGTAAAAAAACCAACCATACACCCCTCACCCTAGAGCTGTATGCCACAAAATACATGCAAACTTAAATACCGGTTCTAAAGACTTATTGGCACACAGACTTGAAAAGAAATAAGGCTTTCCCATGTAGCACCATTTTTGGGAATTGCCCCTATAAACAATGTTTCAAGGTTAGAATACGTGCATAAAGTAACTAGATTTTTTATGAAACAGACTAAAGAAACCTTTGTAAATAGAGATGCTATGGGCCCTCAGACTTCTATGGGTACCATATTATGACTGTACACAACTCCACTTGTACAGACCCATATTACACTGGAGCACTACATGCATTTTATTAGATCGTGCCCTACAGATTATATTCTAAAAAGACAGCATCAGGTTAAAAGAACCGGGATATTATGGCCCCTAATCCAAGAAATCCCCAAGAACAATTAACCTGCCTGCTGCATGGTCACATGAACCATTGCTGATCTGCGAGGAGAAAAAATTTCCCCAAAAAAAACATCCCAATTGTGAATAAAATGTATCCTAGTACTATGTACTTAGGGAGTCCCAAACATATGGAGACACAAAAAATTATAGCCCCCGTGCTTATAAAGCTTGAAAACCACACCGTCCTTCAGAGGTTTCTTCACCCGCTCCCATGGAAATTTCAAAGCATAAGACGGTACATATTCAGGCATGAACCCAAACAGGTAGCACAGAGAATCCAGAAACCGGGCGGTACGTAGCTCTCTGATAGAGAAAGGGGGCAGCGCATCCCCTGAAACGTTGCACAGGGGCGCGCTATGTTCCACCCGGTGTCTGGATTTCTCCCGTCCTGTTCGGACAGCATGAACTATAGATGGCAGACTGACAGGCGAAATTAAGTAACCATGGTTTATTTTTAAAGGTTTGGGAATTTTTGGAAGTGCTAAATTATATGTACAACAGAATTGCTACAATAAATAAGTGAAATTTAGTGCTTATACCTTGAAACATATGGTAGAGCCTGGTTGCCAATCAGATTATCCTATGTATGGTTCCCAAAGTTCTCAAGCAAAGAAAGTTAAAAACAAAAACCAGTTCATGCCCCATTGGTTAGGTCCTTTGAACATTTACAGTATACTAAAAGGTAAAAAGCCCAGGCAATTTAAAGGGCACAATAATGCTAGAACACATTAATACAACTGGCCTTTATCACACTTCCCGATTATAAAGAAGGTAGAGGTTGACACGAAAGGGGGCATCATCCAAACGCTGGGGGTTGGGGGAAAAACCCAAATCCGCGGTTGGGTTGAGCGATACCGTTGGATGTGGGTTTTTTGAGTTGTAAGTAGAAAGCTCAGTGAAATAGCCGCTGGAGGGCAACAAGTCTCCAGAGAGATTATTGGATGCCCCATTACTCATACCTGCATTCATGGCAGAAGTGAAGTTGGCAAACAAGGGCGGGGTCCAAGCTGGCAAAAATTTTAGAAAGACTTTTTGGGGGCATTTTGGGGTTTTTTAGAGGTGACAGCGTCAAGGCTTCATTTTTACTGTGTCATCTAAGTTTTTAGAGGGCTCGGTCACAGGGTTACTGTCACACTTCCGTTTCCTCTTCCGTCTGAGATGGCCATTGTCAAATATCTTTTCACAGCTCGAGTCAAAAATCCAGTAACACCCTTTCCCTGTGGAAACATTCATATGAGAAAACTTTTACATGACTACATACTGTATATGTACGCACATTAGGTATATATTCTACAATTGAACAGTTACTGCCAGGTTCTAACTGTGGGTACCCGGGGTTATCCTCTATCTAAATAACCCAAAATGCTTTGGGAAATTCACTACAGCAGTTTGAAATGGTGGTGTAACCGGGATAAAATTCAGGCGCAGAAGAAAGGGAGTCCAAACCCCCGAAACATCAATCCTTCACCGATCATGGGGTGGAACAAAAGGGCCCGAAGAAGAAAATTCACGTGGTCTAACATGATTTTTTCGGGTGTTTTAAAATACAAGTTTTAACGTGGGAGGGGATGCTGGGGGTTTAGAAAAACCCCTTTTAAGGGTTTCCCCCTGATTTCACTACATTTTCAGCCTCTGAACCTAGTTGAAAATTGTTCCATTCAGTGGCTGCAGGCACTTAAAAAAAAAAAAAAAAAATTTCATGATTTAAAAGAAAGCTACACAATTTTTAGGTACACAAGTGATTAATTCATCAAATTTAGAAATGATTAATATACAGATCCACATGTAACAGAGTTATATCATTTACCAGTGCTTGGGTTTTGGGATAGGTCACTAGGGTGACAGTAACATACCAAGTACTACAACTTTGTGCAATACCTTAATTTTTCCATCAGAAAGTCTTTATAAATCCTTACATTTGGGTTAAGCAGAAAACCAGCCTCATCAATATTTCCTCAATATCAGCAACAGTAGCACAATCCATCATAAATAGGTTACAGTATATGGCAGTCATCCTTCTTGACTATTAGCTACATTGTGTACGCACCGCAATACGCCATGGGATTTAGAAGTGCATGGCACGTAAGTGCCACAAACAAACATGTCCCTTTTCCCCCCAGCGTACAGTATGATCATATTGTACACCAGGGGAGGCTAGACATAATTCATAGTTCTCTGTAAGAGCTATGAATTACTGTAATTGCAGCGCAGATTTTGGCCATATTAAAGCACAATTATGCCATGTAACATACCCTTATACTAAAATGACAAAAGATTAACTTTGATACATCATAACCTGAAGAGGATACTGCTTATACATTTATTGCCATTATGTTCTTTGGGCTCAGATACATATGTTATCTAGCAAGATCAATTCACAGATCAACCACAAAATACTTAAAGGGGATGTATCGCTTCCTTACTTCGGCTGATTCACACTTCTCTTAGCTTCCCAGCTCTGTGAATGCAGGGGCGTTTCTTCCCCTCCCAGCTGGACGACATCATCCCCCCTTCACTGCTGGCCTGAGACTCCCCTCCTCTGAGTCCACATATCACTGTGTCTCTCCCTATCAGTCTTATTTTATAAGAGCTGTATACCTACCACAGGCTGCATTCAATCTAATCTGAGCACTGATCTCTCACAGCTGGAGATGTATTACAGCTTTCTAAGAACGGCACAGATCTGCGTGTATGCAGGAGAGTTAGGCACAGGGTCAAAACTGTCATGTTTTCTCATTGTACAATCTGATGCAGTCCGTTTTGCTAGGTGTGGAAACAGAAAATGCTACGGCCCCTAACTCTGAGTCAGACACACAGCTCCGTGAATCGACCCAGGGGCTGTACAGAATGTAAATGAGCTCTCAGCTAGTGAAATGCAAGGAGGAGGGATTAGACCCACACTGGATATCAGTGTAAATAAAAACACAAGATAAGGGACACTGAGAACAAGACAGCTTTGCTAATGACATCCAATTGCAAAGTTGCTTGTTTTCACTGTCCCCTTATTCTGAAGACCATTTAATGAAACGATAACACCCCTTTAATGCATTCCACACAATATAGGCCCAGTTCACATTACATGTATGCTCCCCATTTGGAGTATTAGTTAGGATGCATTTTTAGGATATCCATAGGGCAAGTGTAGTTCAAGTTGGACTATACTTGCCCTATTTACCAGACATATACAGTTCCTGCATCAGACACAAAATAATGGGGGACACTAACAACTTTGTCACCTCACCTGGTTCATTTTCATCCCTGGCCACCTTTTTGAAGCACTCGTTAAGGGACAGGTTGTGTCTGATGGAGTTCTGCCAGCCAGGCTTGTTCTTCTTATAGAAGGGGAAGTTGTCACTTACATAGTTATAGATCTGGCGGAGCGTCATCTTCTTCTCTGGTGCATTCTGAAGAGCCATGGCTATCAAAGCAGAGTAGGAAAAAGGAGGTCTTGTAGGTTGGATATGGTTATCTTGGTTTAAATAAGTCAACCAAGAAAACTTTGCCACCTTATAACCAGAAGATGGACTCCCAAATTCTTTTTGGCTTTTGGCATAATCTGCTGGCAGACATCCAAAGTCACTGCTGTCGAGGTAAGAAGAAGGGTTAATGGCAGAGCCCCCAAGCCACCAATATGGGTTGGAGTTTAGCCCTGGATAGTCAGTTACACCACACCCTGAAGGTGGTGTCTGAGGCTGGTGTAGATTCTGTTGATATACATGAAAGTTATCTCCACTGTAGACCGGCATATCCAAAAATTCTTGCCCATAAAAGTATCCTGGCTGAGAACTGGATGAATACTGCCCAAAACCATTCATGCTCAGCTCTTTCAAGTGCTGCTAGCTTGGAACAGAAACCAGACTCCTCAGTATAATGAGCCCTAAGGCTGGGTGGTTGCATTGAAGAAATGACCTGCTGCACAGCTTGCAGACTATTTCCAAGCCCCTAGCAGCTGAAACAGTTTGTAGTAATTAAGCCAGTACCGCCCTTGCCCTTCCTTTGGTCTGTGCAGGACACTCCTGTATTCACTGACAATAAGGATCTTATTTCCATGCATAGCATACAATTGATCCTATACTTGGGTCCAATATAATGCATCAAGGCAGATTCATCAGTGTATTCACTGTGGTTTTGTTTTTATGAAGTTCCTACATGCATGAATTCTTGAAAAGTAAGCATAATTTGATTCATTTGTAGAAGGTCCTTACTGGTGATTCTGGCTTAACAAGTTGCGTTTTTTATGTGTTAAAAAAAAAAAAAACAGTAAAACAGTATGCAGTTTTTAGAATGCTTGTGTTTCTGTATTTAACGCAAATTTGGAAGACCTAGACGAAATTAGGGTCACTAAAACAATGTATGTGTTTTTATTACATGTTTTTTTTAATGCAGTAGGTGAACCTTAGGCTGCTTTCTTACACGGAGCATTTTTTGGTGCATTTTTGACACTTTTTTTAGTGTGTTTTTTTTTTTTTGCAGAAATACGCAGCAAAGAATGCTGTGCATTTCCACAAATAAAATGTACCATAAAATGCATCAAAAACGCACCAAAAATGCTCTGTGTGAAAGGTTAGGTTCAAATCACGTTAATCCACTAGTCTGACATACTTGATTTTTAAAATAAAAACATGTATCAAAATGTGTGCGTTAACATGTACATTGACTTCTATGGCTGGACTTTTCGCCACAGTATATGTCTTTGGTATCCGTTTCATGACTTTACATTTTGTTTTTGATCGGTAGAAGATGCAAGGCGCTGGGCTTTTTCAAGTTGTACGAAAATGTATACATTACAAGTTACTTTTTTAAGTGTATGTCAATGGGAAACGTATACAGGGTATGTGCCCATGTTGTAAACATATATGTTTGAATCAGTCATAAAAGTCTAAAAAAAAACGGAATCAAATTGCATGAAAAAATAGCGCATATATTATAACGTACATGTTTTGACGTATGTTCAAATATAGTATGCACTAAGCCTTAGAAATAGCACAAGAGCCTACACTATTCCATACAAGGGCTTTCAGTAAAAACGTATACTTTTCAGTAAAAACATAAACGTATACTTTTATAAGTGACAGATGACGGCATCCGTCAGAGATATCTGTTTAACATATATAGCCTGGCATGTACAAATAGTAGAAAAGTCCATCACTTTCAGAGAGCAACATTGTATTTGTAATCCATTAAAATACAACTCAAGTCCAAATTGAGTATATTGAGTGAGCTAGCCTGGCATGTTGGCTAAACAGAAGCAAAAAATGTGTTGTGTACCTAGCCAAAGACTTAGTGCACACTGTGTTTGGCCATACGTCAAAACATGTACTCTATAATGTATATGCTAAACGTATGCCAAACATGCACTATTTGACAACTGCATCTTTTTTTTTTTTTACTAGCTTTTCTATTGGCTGTCACCTGTTTTTTCTTGCAATTTGATTGGGTAGGTTTGCTTATATTTTTATGACTGATACAAATGTATATGTTTACAACATGGGCACGTCCATTGCGTTGCCTTTTCTATTGACATGCACTTTCCAAAAAACGTTTTTGTTCAACCTGAAAAAGAACTGCACCCTGCATCTTCCATCTGTAAAAATGCAAGGGATATTTGGTGGATAATGTAAAAACGGACATAATGTCAATGTACATTGCACATCCATCCACCTATAAGGGATGTTCACACAGTGTTTTTTTACCCAAAAACAGACCCTAACACGTGTCTAACAATGTTCCTTTGTGATTACATTAGTTTCAATGTAAAACACGTACACGATATGTGTTTTACATACGTCTTTGTGATGCGTTTAACGGATCTGATCAAAGAAATGACATGCCAATTCTTGATCCATTTTACGCATCACAAACCATATTTAAAACTATCGGGTACGTTTTTGCAATCCAGAAAACGTATCCAAACATGTACCACACTGTGGGTACGTGGATACATTTTACGCAACACATTTTTCAGATTGAAAAATGTATTGCAAAATGCCATGTGCACATACCCATATAAGTAAATGAACATGTTAACGCATACATTTTACATTGTGTCACACCACCAGATAACAGACCCGTCATCCATTCAAAATAACATAGTGTTGAGCCTTAGGTTAGGTTCAAATCACGTTTAGGCTGAGTGCACACTGTGTTTGACCATACGTTAAAACGTATACGCTATAACGTATGCCAAATGTGCACTGTTTGGAGCAGACGTTTGACATCTGGGTTTTTTTTGTATTTTTTTGCTAGCTTTACTATTGGCTGTCCATCTGTCGGACCCTAAATGGACCCAAACAGGCATCTAATAAATGGCAATGTGATTTACATTGCTTTTACTATGAAACACACATCGGCATTCACACACTCACTGATGCGTTTCTCATTGCGTCTTTCGGATGCGTCTTTCGGGTCCATTCCAGGAATTGACATGTCATTTCTTGGTACAAAAGACACTGCAAGAGCCCTATAATAAAGTATAGAGTGCGATCCTGCTGCATCCAGCACGCATCCAAACACGCAGCTGTGTGTTGGATACGTGTTGGCTTCGTTTAGGATCCGATCGCCAATGCGTTGTTGGATGCGATTTTCAGATCCAACACAGATCCAAAAGTGCCGTGTGAACAAGCCTTAACAGCTAGCAGCCAGGAGCGGAGTATTTTAACCCATTAGATGCCAAGGGAAAGGCGGCCTCGTCATGTAAGGTTTATAAACAATGCTGCACACTGTTCCCTCTTCCCAAGACGAGATTGTGGGCTACCGACGGGTTGTTAAAATGATGGCCTAATAAAGGCCTACATCTTATTGCAAGGTGTAATAGAAAAACCATTATTATACACTGTTTTACAATATATTACTATTATAGAACACTGTAAGGGTATGTTCACATGGCGTGTTGAGTCTGTGTGAACATACGTGTTTAGATACGTGTTTGGATCCATCTGTCAGACCCTAAACGGACCCAAACACATATCTAACAATGAGCCATGTGATTTACATTGCTTTTACTGTGAAACATGTAAACGAAACACAAGTGATCTCCGATGCGTGTCTCACTGCGTCTTTCAGACCTGTCTTTTCAAATCCATTCAAATAATTGACATGTCAATTCTTGGTCCGAAAGACGTAACAGGCACCCTATTTAAAACTATAGGGTGTGATCCTGCTGCATCCAATATATATCCAAACACGAAGCTGCGTGTTGGATACGTGTTCAATCCGTTTAGGATCCGATCGCTGCTGCATTTTTGGATGCGATTTTCGGATCAAGTGGATACAAAATCGGATCTAAAAACGCTGTGTGAACAACCCCTAAAAACGATCACGTCCCCCTAGTGGTCAACTACCCTGTGGGGATTAAGGGGCCGTTCACACGGCTTATTTCGGGCACGGATTCCAGCCGTATTGCGCGCCGTACTGTGCTGCAATACAGCTGTAATCCGTGCCAGCCATTACGGTAATCCACAGTTCTCATAGAAAACTGTGGATTCCGTCTCTCCTCCCCGCTCGGCGAATACGGCGGGCGGGGAGAAAGTGACATGCACATTATCCGGGCGGGATACGCGCAGTGGATAATGCATGTCTATGGGGCCAGCGAGCTGCCGGCCACACGCCCCGCCCCCGCTGCACAGAGTCGGCGTAATTGCGGGGCAAAATTTGTCCCCGCAATTACATCGGCAATAAGCCGTGTGAACCATGCCTAAAAGTACAAGTAACAAACAAAAGTGAAAAAAATAATGAAACAAACAATAAATAAATATAATTGTTTGTTTGCAAAAGTCTGATCTTTTAAAATATAACAGTAAACAGTAAAAATCTGTAGGAAAAAAATATAGACCACTAAAATTGCATTATTTTTTTTTGTTATTTTGCCCAATAAATTGAAATTAAAAGTGATTGAAAGATTGCATATACCCACAATGTACCAATAAAAAATACACTTCAGCCTGCAGAAAACAAGTCCTCACTCAGGCTCATAGATGGAAAAAAAAATGTAAAATGTAATTGACTACAGAAAATGATCAGATAAAATCTGAAAAATATTATTTCTAAAATACTAAAACATAATTAAAATGCGAAAAAATTGTAATTGCTGTAATTATATCGACCTGCAGAATAAAGATAACATAATTTACACCACACAGTGGACTTCATAAAATGAGAAGCCGCAATTGCATTTCTTTTCTCATTCAACCCCACAACAATTTTTTTCCGTTTTCCCATCACATTATATGGTACGTTCAATAGTACATTAAAAGTTTATTCTATAAAAAACAAACGCTCATACCTACGTCTTTAGAGTCAGAAAAATAAAAAAGTTTTGGTTCCACAACAAACATATGCTCGAAACAGTATATGTTATATGATAAACAATATATACATTGTAATGTGTACATTTTCAGACTATCAAAAAATCTGGCACTGCACTTTGGGGTGTGTTCACATGTGACAAATTCGGGGCTTATTCATGCATTGCAATCGGGTCGTATTTTTGCTACGATTTTCGGGAAGATCTGAATGGGGATAGTTGTTTCCGCAGTATGTGCATAGATTTCTGCATACCTTATTTAAAAATGGGGCAGTTGCAGAAATTTCAGCAACAACTTTACTACACTAACTTCAAATGTATACTAAAATCTGCAAATCAATCTTACCTGCAGGTTTAGCCTTTTCCCATTGAAGACAATGAAGAAACATCCGTCATAAAATCTGTGATAAATCTACAACAAGATTCACAGCAGATCCACGCCGTATGAACATACCCTAAAAAAGATTGCAGGCATGCTACATTCCCTATCTATTACAGAAACACTACAATTTTTTGCAACAGATTTTATTTACTGCTATGCAATAAGTGAAATCTGTAACTAAATTTAACAACAAAAGCCACAAAAACAGGTAATAGGGTACTTTTTATTTGACATGTAAATCTAGCCTTAAAGGGAACCTGCCAGGTGGTTTTTGCTACCCTATCTGATAGCAGGATGTGACAGAGGGAGGTAAGCTGAGCTCTAGGATATATTCAGTGGGGACTATAAGTATTTGATACACTGGCGATTTTGCAAGTTTTCCCACCTACAAAGAATGGAGAGGTCTATAATGTTTATTGTAGGTACACTTCAACTGTGATAGAAAGAATCTAAAAAAAAAATCCAGAAAATCACATTGTATAATTTTGAAATAATCAATTTACATTTTATTGCATTAAATAAGTATTTAATACAATTGAAAAACAGAACTTAATATTTCAGACACAAAATTTGTTTGCAGTTACAGAGGTCAGACGTTTCCTGTAGTCCCTGACCAGGTTTGTACACACTGCTGCAGGGGTTATGGACCACTTCTCCACACACATCTTCTCCAGATCAGGTTTCGGGGCTGTCGCTGGGCTACATTGAGTTTTAGCTCCCTCTAAAGATTTTCACTTGGGTTCAGGTCTGAAGACTGGCTACACCACTCCAGGACCTTGAAATGCTTCTTAAAGAGCCACTCCTTCGTTTGCCAGACTGTGTGTTTCAAGTCACTGTCCTGCTGGAAGATTCAGCCATGACCCATCGTCAATGCTCTTTCTGAGGGAAGGAGGTTTTTGGCCAAAATCTTGCGATACATGGCCCCATCCACCCTCCCTTCAATACGGTGTAGTCATCCCCTCCCCTTTGCAGAAAATCACCTCCAAATTATGGTGTTTAAACCTCCATGCTTCACAGTTGGGACATTGTTCTTGGGGTTGTACTCATCCTTCTTCTTTCTCCAAACACGGTGAGTGGAGTTGATATCAAAAGGTTCTATTTTGGTCTCATCTGACCACATGACTTTCTCTCATGCCTCCTCTGAATCATCCGGATGGTCAATGGCAACCTTCAAATCGGCCTGGACATGTGAGGGCATGAGCACGGCTACTTTGTGGGCCCTTCAGGATTTTAATCCATGATGGCGTTGTGTGTTACTAATGGTAATCTTTGAGAATGTGGGCCCAGCTCTATTCAGTTCATTGACCAGGGCCTCCTGTGTAGTTCTGGACTGATTCTTGACACCTCTCAGAATCATCCTTACCCCACGAGGCAAGATCTTGTATAGAGCCCTAGACTGAGAAGGATTGACAGTCATCTTGTGTTTCTTCCATTTTGTTACATAAATACTTACAAAAAGTTTTTTGGCACTATACAATAATGTTGTAAAAAAATCAATTACATAACACCAAAAAGAAACAACATCAATTAATCAAATCACTTTCAATTTTATTTTACTAACATTAAATTATAAAAACAAACAATGATGAAATATAATAAAACTTCTCGCAAGGTGGAAACACTGGTATGGTTAGTTAGATGGTTATGTACAACTCTACTGTTTCAAAACAATAGCAATACATAAGTATACATAATAAAATCAATTAAAGTAAAACAAAAATATAGTATCAAAAGATAAATAATGGAAGTACTTAACCCCAATAATAATGCCAGTGGGAGCGTTGAGATCCAACGCCGTTTCATTTTCGCTTCTTCCGTGGATATATACCAGGGGTCTCAACGATCCCACTGGCATTAATATTTGGGTTAAGTACTTCCATCATTTATTCTTTGATATTATATTTTTCTTTCATACTTGCTGTTTTACTTTCATTGATTTAATTATGTATACTTATTTCTTCCCGACTCCAACCTGGCAATCAGAATAAATCCCTGGATCAACAACCCTTCTCCAGAAACCTAGTCACTTGAACTTGTTATTTTATTGCATCTAGAAATGTATCCAGACCCTTTTTGAATTCTGTTAGTGAATTCACTAGCATGTAATTTATACTGCATGGTGACCACTATATAAAATAAAAATAAAAAACACTACCAGTATTGCTGTATTTTTTTTTTTTTTATTAAACTTGTTTTTATTACGAGTCTTCAAATAGAATAAAACATGAAAAATTTATACAATAGTATCAAATTGCAGTTATCTCTGCATGCAGGCAGACAACTGGTTGTGAAGACTTCAGTTTTCATATTCTTTTTTCAACAAAAAATCGACAGAAGATTGAACTGCCCAATAATAACAGAAAAGTCACTAACCACAGTGTTCATGGCAATGGTTCAAGTATCGCAGGCAGAAACTCGCGGAGGCAAATTAGAAAAGAGACATAATTAACCAAACAGTTAAACATTCAAGTCAAGCAAATAGACAACTCTGCTCCATTACATCCCCCCAATCCGCCACTATCCTCCAAAAACCTCGCCAGCACCCCCCCCCCCTCTTGCGGTCAATTCAGAGAGGGCCACCTTTCCCCAGCTCCATGCCACATTGGACGTTAAGCGGGTATCTTTACTGGAAAACAAGTTTAGAGTAAAAGTAGGGATTCCATATCTGACTCTATCAGGCAAGAACCAAGGTCCTGAAGGTTAATTGGGCTCAGTGCCCACTAGTTGTTGGGCCAGGTACCAGCCTATCATTCCAAAACAAGATCGTATCTTATCCCGAATTGGGGCCGGCAACATATCTATCACCGTCTGCCATAAGGCAAAAAACTGTTTAACTTTCTGTTCCTTTCGCTGCGAAGCCTCTATCCAGTCCATTTTCAACAAGAAAAAGGTCTTTTCAAAGAAAAGTTGTCTGTTAGGGCTCGCCGGCTGGCTCCACACCTGCAAAATTGCCTTTCTCGCCGCTGCTGATAAGACGTGCAAAAGCCTCTTCTCCTTTCTAGAGTACGACCCGGTCTCAGTATCTACGAACCCAAAGAGGGCCCATTGTGCGGTGGGGATGAATGCACGCTCGAGGTATCTCTGCACCTGAGATGCCACATCTGCCAAGTACTGTTGAATTTTATCACACTTAAAGCATTTACTTGAAGTGTACAGCCCCATTCTATGTCCTCTGAGAGGCGTCAGGTAGGTGTTGTGTGCCGCTAGTAAAGCTGAAGTGAGCCTAAACACAGCACAGAGGCAGCACACGCCCCCATGCTATTAAAGAAAAATACCCAGGTGCAGCTAATGGGTAGTGTCCCATACATGTCAATTTAAGGTGCAGCTTTCTGTCCAACCTAGTGGAGAGATGTATGGACACTACCCATTAGCTGCACCTGGGTATTTTTCTTTAATAGCATGGGGGCGTGTGCTGCCTCTGTGCTGTGTTTAGGCTCACTTCAGCTTTACTAGCAGTGAGTATGGCCATGTTTCTGTTTCCGTCTTTTTCTTGAGTATTTTTCCCCTTTTTCTGTATTCTTTTTGATTTTAAGGGAGTGTAGGGACCTGCTATAGATGAGGAGCCGTGACGTTTGGCTTGCAGGCTTACAATATTATGGCCATTATGTTAACCAATACCTCATATTTGATGTTTTTCCGTATGTAAAATAGTTTTTTGCCCAACAGTACTGGGGACTGGTGCAAGTAGAATACCAGCGGCCGCCCCCCCCCCCCCATGCGGGGAAGGTGTGTGTGCGGGTGTCTTATGGGGATTTTTGTTTGTGTATAGTTTCCCAACGTATGGTACTGTGGGTTTTTTGGGTTTTTGCATGCTATGTGGATAGATGTCCCAAATTTTAAAGGGGCAGCTTTCTGTCCACCTAGTTGGGGGAGGTATGGGACACTACCCATTAGCTGCACCTGGGTATTTTTCTTTAATAGCATGGGGGGGGTGTGCTGCCCCTGTGCTGTGTTTAGGCTCACTCAGCTTTACTAGCAGTGAGTATGGCCATGTTTCTGTTTCCGTCTTTTTCTTGAGTATTTTTTCCCCTTTTTCTGTATATTCGGTGTGGTGTGCCACCTTAAGGGACATCTCAATGTAACGAGACGCACGAAGATATTTATAGGAATCTGCAAGTGCCCGTAATATAGTATCAGGGGTCATGGTTGGGTCAGCCTGTTCCCAACGCGAACGTTGCAGAGAGGTTTGTGCATCGTCAATGCTTCCTAGCAGATATCTATAGAGTACCGAGAGATGAGAACGTCTCGTCGGCGGTCTCACCACAGTCTTGTAAAAATCCGGACTCCATTCTGCCTCCGCAATATGCGGGAGGACGGAATTGAGGAAGCTGTTAGCGGGAGCTGTTAGCCTGAAGATAAGTGAAGAAAGGGATTGGAAGGTCCAGAAACTGCAAATGGAGTTCCTGAAGTGAATAAGCCCATCTAGCAGTCGGGTCCACCCACTGTGCAAGACAAGACAAACCCATATCATGCAACCGCCGGAACGAGCCATGTGAGGACCCGACTGGCAGGTATGTGAAATAACAGGCAAGAATTTCTGAAGTCGGTTCGCAATAATTATCCTGGTTCAGCAGGGATATGGGCCGGTATGATGTTAAAGATGCAGGAACCTTCCCGTCCTTCAGCAGCAGCACCGTTTTGGAGTCAAAAAAAGGAGTCTATCAGGACAGAACGGATGTAAACGTTGTTGAATAGTTGGGTTAGATAGGGGACAATCTCTGGTTTCAGGATTTTGTAAAATTCTGCCGAGTAGCCGTCGGGCCCTGGCGATTTACCATTGGCTAATGAAGTGATTACCGCTGAGACCTCCTCCACGGTGATATCAGATTCCAGCTGTAGGCGCTGGTCTTCGGTAAGACCTGGGGTACGCACCGAATCTAAAATTCCCGCGACCCGGTCCGCGTCAAAAGGGGTGGCGCTATACAGGGACTCAAAATAAGCCTCAAAAGCATCCTCTATCTCTGTCGCGTCTTTCAGGATGGTGCCTGTTTCGGGGCACTTAACTGCCGCTATTGGCGGCCTCGGCTTCCATTGAGCAGTCATGCTAGCCAGCAACTTCCCCTGCCTATTCCCCCACCTATAATATCGATTCTGGGTGGCCCCGGGCCTGCCAGCGCGCATGACCATTGAGGAAAGTACTCAAAAGGTCCTGGGCTTCCATATAACGCGCTTTTGTTTGCGCCGAAGGGCAAGCTGCAAAACCCTGTTGGGCAGCACGCAAGTCCTCATGTAACCTTCTAAACTTTGCATTCACATCCCTACGCCTCATGCCTATGTAGCTGATTATTAAGCCACGCAGCACCGCTTTCGCAGTGAGCCAAAGCAAGGGTGCGTCCCCAGCATGCACTTTATTATCCGACAGAAACTGAGACCATCGTGCTTTTAAAAAGGCTCTAAAGTCATCTGATTCATACAGATGCGTGGGGAATCTCCATGACCTGCTCGTGGCGGGGCCGCCGGAATGGCTAAGACTAATTGGATAGGACCATGGTCCGAGATAGTAATAGGGTGAAGATCCGCTTGCATCACCATCGAATGAAGAGTCGTAGATAACAGGACCATGTCAATCCTCAAAAACGTATCATGAACCGCTGAGTAAAAAGTAAAGGATCGATCTGTGGGGTTCATGAGCCGCCAGTGGTCATAGACACCCAGGTGGTCCATGAGGTTTGTGATCGAGGAGTTGAGGGGCCCCACGACTCGGCCTTCTCCAGATCTGTCCATGGCGGGGTCTGGGTCAATAATAAATTCCCCCTCTAATATTTATTTGTCATGTTCGCGCTGCAATAGAATATTGGTGAGGTCGGCAAAAAAGGAGTCATTTGGAGAATTTGGAGCATAGAGATTAACCAAGGTACAAAGCCGGTTGGCAATCATCACTCTCAAATATATAAATCTGCCTGCCTCATCAATATACTGGTCAGCGATAGACTGTACTAGACCGGCTCGAAAGTATATGGCGACGTCACGGGACTTATTGCAGTAGTTGGCCAACACCGGTGGATCTAACCATCTGGCTCGCAGGGGCACAAAATTGTTCGTCCTCCAATGTGTCTCCTGCAGACATATAATGTCTGCCTTCAGTCTTTTGAGGTGGAGCAAAACGCGTCTGCGTTTCTCTGGAATATTAAGGTCCCGCAACATTCCATGAGAGAACATTGATTTGCGGAGCTGGGGGGCAGCCCAGAGTTTGAGAGGCGTCTCCACTCATCCCGCAACCCTAAACAAGGGAAACCGTCAGGAGAACACCCGTAAATAAGGATGGTTCTAAGCGTCCAAGCAAGCGCTTTCCCCATCCAGATGCGGGGGAGGGAGGTGGCGAGCACATGTTATCTCTGGGGA